>CAUYON010026076.1:0-11234 GCA_963573935.1 Arctocebus calabarensis | reverse complement strand
ACCTGTTGGCATGATCATATAGTTTTGTCCTGCATTCTGTGGATGTGATGTATCACATTTATTAATTGCATATGTTGAATCATCCTTGTCTCCCTGGGATAAATCCCACTGGATTATAGTGTGTTACTTTTTTTTTTTTTTCAGTTTTTGGCTGGGGCTAGGTTTGAATCCGCCACCTCCGTCATATGGGGTCAGCACCCTACTGTTTTGAGCCACAGGTGCTGCCTGTGTATTACTTTTTGGTTTTTTGAGACAGAGTCTCACTATGTCACCCTCAGTAGAGTTTGGTGGCATTATAGCTCACAGCAACCTCAAACTCTTAGGCTTAAGCGATTCTCTTGCCTCAGCCTCCCAAGTAGCTGGGACTATAGGCACCCACCACAATGCCAAACTATTTTTTTATTATAATTGTCATTATTGTTTAGCAGGCCCAGGTCAGGTTTGAACCTGCCAGCCCTGTTGTATGTGGCTGGTGTCCTAACCACTGAGCTACGGGTGCCAAAGCCTGTATTACCTTTTTGAAGTGCTGTTAGATTCAGTTTTCTGGTATTTTCTTTTCTTTTTTTTTTTTTTTTTGTGGAGACAGAGTCTCACTTTATCACCCTCGGTAGAGTGCCGTGGTGTGACACAGCTCACAGCAACCTTCAACTCCTGGGCTTAGGTGATTCTCTTGTCTCAGCCTCCCAAGTAGCTGGGACTACAGGTGCCCGCCACAACTCCTGGCTATTTTTCTATTTTGCAGTTTGGCTAAGGCCGGACGTGAACCCACCACCTTAGGTATATGGGGCCGGTGCCTAACTAGATGAGCCACAGGCGCTGCCCTGGTATTTTCCTGAAAATTTTCGCATCTATGTTTATAAAGAATAGTGACCTGTAGTCTTCATTTTTCATTGCATCCTTTTCTGGCTTTGTTATCAGAGTAACAAGCTGGGGAGAATTTCCTCCTCTTTAATTTTTGTGGAGTAGTTTTAGGAGAATTGGTATTAGCTCTTCTTTGAAAGTCTGGTAGAATTCGGCAGTGGAGTCACTGAAGTCCTTTGTTGGAAGACTTCTTACTGAACAAATCTCACTCTTTGCTATTGGTCTGTTCAGGTTTTCTATTTCTTCCTGACACAATCTTGATGTATGTGGCCAGAAATTTATCCATTTCCTTTAGGGTTTCCAGTTTTCTCAGTGTACAGTTGTTCACACAATCTCTAATGATCCTCTGTGTTTGTGTTGTCAGTTGTAAATGTGTCTTTTTTCTTTTCTAATTTTGTTTATTTGGGTCTTCTCCTTTTTTTCTTGTTTAGTCTAGAAAGTGGTTTATTAATTTTGTTCATTTTTCAAAGAACTAACTTCTTATTTCTTTGATATTTAAGTTTTTTGTTTCTACTTTGTTAATTCTGCTCTTATCTTTATGATTTCTTCTCTTCTGCTAATTTGGGGCCTGGCTGGTCCTTGCTTTTCTACTTCCTTCACAGGCATTGTTAGATTATTTATCTGAAATCTCTCTATTTGTTTGATATAGGTGTTTATTGCTATAAGCTTCTCTCTTGAACATTGCTTTTGCTGTACCCCATAGGTTTTGATAAGCATTAGTCGAAAATGCTTCTGAGATTATATTTTCCAAAAATATCAGTGTATTAGATTATATGTAGTGGCTCCCCTATGGTTTAGTGGTGAGGATTCCTGGTTTTCACCCAAGTGGCTCAGGTTTGACTCCCAGTATGGGAATGAATGTTGTAGTTCTATTAGGCCAGGTGCTGCGGCTCACGCCTATAATCCCAGCACTCTGGGAGGCCGAGGTGGGTACATTGCTTGAGCTCAGGAGTTTGAGACCAGCCTGAGCAAAAGCAAGAAGCAGTCTCTAAAACAGCTGGGCTTTGTGATGGGGACCTGTAGTCCCTGCTACTTGGGAGGCTGAAGCAAAAGCCTCCCAAGAACAAGCTTGTGGCCAAGGTTGCTATGAGCTGTGATGCACTCTACCCAGGACAACAAAGTGAGACTGTCTTAAAAAAAGAAAAAAAATAGATTATACATGAATTATCATTGCAGATGTGTTGATCACATACTAATTGAACTCAAAGGTCTACTACTTGGAAGCCCCTTTCCTTCTAACAGCAGCAAGGCTGCCTCCCGGATCTGCCCGAGTCTCTCTTGTGTCTGTATCTCTGAGTTAGCCCACTCTGAAGCCTGCCTTTCTGCTGTTTCCAGCTTCTACCGTTTCTTTCAGCATCTGCAGCTGCTCTCCTCGCTGTGCCACCCCTCCTTCTGCCTTCATTCTCCAAGGTGAATACAGGTGATTGTATAGACTACACTCCTACTGAGAATTTTGGGAAAATGGATGTGTATGTATGAAAACACCGCTGAAAAGAGCTTCAGAATGACCGTATGTGACTGTCGCCAGAATTCATTATTCTCTTTCCTCACTGGGATTCTGGTGCCAATGGTTAAAATAGTAATTTATTTTCTTTTTCTGGTGAAAAAAAAATCATACACATCTTTGAACTGAGGAAAATACATGACTACTGTAGTTAGTGGGGCTGCCAAGAGCTCTGTACTCTGCAGGTGGACCCAGTTTCAGTGAGAAGGATTCGCCCTGTCTGCTGTGGCCTGGGGAGGGCCTCACATCAGCCGTTTTTGTCAGGTTAGTGTTAACGTTCTGTGATTAAATGGAGTTTTGTGCTGAGCTCATTTCCACAGGCAAGAGAGGAAATCAAATTCTCCAACCTCAGAAAAGGGACAGATATGCTATCCCAGAGTCACATTAGACAAAATAAAACAAAATTGTGCTTTCCTGTGAAATAGTGCTGCTCTCATATCCATGCGCTGCAAGAAGGATGAGTCATGAGGCCCTGTGCCCTGGTCAGCCATGTCCATGGGCTGCGGCTGGCAGTCAAGGACGGGGCAGGAAATGACCCTGAGCTGCCCACCACAGTTTGCTGCTAGCAAGGAAAGCCTCCCATGTCTTCAGGATATTTAAAGGGTCTGCAATCTTATTAAGCTCCTCTTAATAAGCACGACTTCCTTATTTATCAGGATAATGTGATCTGGGATTAGATAGCCTAGTCTTTATTATTCAGGAAATAAACTTTTTCTGAATTATCCCACAGCTGTGAACCCAGGATTAATCATTTTACTGTCACAGTATTGGCCTTAACTGTGATGTACCAAGCTCATTTGAGTTTTTTATTTGTCTCAATTCTTGATTTTTAAAATTGCTGCTAGTTGATGGTTAAGAAAGCCATAGTTAAAAATATTAAACTTCCTTTCCAAATTGTGTCTCAGGTACTTTTGAGAAAAAAAACATTTTGACCTTATTTTTCTTTGGGTTAGAAAGTCAATCTCCTTGGATTTTAGGTATCTATTGGTTATGCCCATCAAATTTTCTAGTCTTTTCCATGAAGAAGCCTACCCTTTCAGGTGGAAACCTCCCCAAAATGTTTCTCTTCTTCCCCAGGAATCTCTTTTTATTCCATGTCACAGACTGGTTTGGGCCTGAGAGCAGTTCAGAGTGAGCCCTCTCCCACTCCAGATGCCAGCCCTCATGAGCCGAGGGCACCAGCTGAGCTCAGGTTAGCCTTAGATGCTCAGAGAAGTAGCCAGAGGTGGTGGCCTTATAGGCAGGCCCCACTCCATCACTCAAGGGTTTGTTATTTAGCATTTTGCAGTTGGGGGCGTTGAAGCAGAGGACGGAATAGAAGAGATAGTTTCTTTTGTTCTGTTGGAAGAGTCAAAACATATGAGCTAACTCAAGTCCATCTGAGCCCAGGATAGAGCTCTGGTCAGGAAAGAGAGAAAAAGAGCTGCAGATTCTGGCATGGGGCCTGGCACCCGGCTGATGGCACACAACCTTATGTGAAGGGCAACTGATGAATCTGTGACCAGCTGTGTAATCTTGGGCAAGTTGTTTACCTCACTCTCTCTACCTCAATTTGTTCATGAGTAAAATGTGAATAATAATGGGCCTCCTAGAGTTTTTTGAATGCTTAATACACAATAGACATCATAATTTCATAATTTATAATGTTTTACTTTTTGCTGAATATAACTGAGAAAAAATATGCATAAGCATTACCCAGTACTTTTTTTATTTAAATAGAGAATACCCTAGGCCAGGTGTGGTGGCTCATGCCTATAATCTTAGCACTTTGGGAGGCCAAGGTAGGAGGATTGTTTGAGCTCATGAGTTTGAGACCAACTTAAGCAAGAGCAAGACCAAGTCTCTACTAAAAATAAAAAAACTATCTAGGAGGTATGGCAGGTACCTGTAGTCCCAGCTACTTGGGAGGCTGAGACAAGAGGATCATTTGAGCCCAATACTTTGAGTTTGCTCTGAGGTATGATGCCATGGCACTCTACCTAGGGGGATAGAGTGAGGCTCTATCTCAAAAAAATCCAAATTGCTCTCTTCTTAGGAAGGTGGAAAGTCAATAGATCCAGAAAGGGTCGTGGGCCAGGCAAATGGCCGCACCCCTTTGTCTTAGGATGACTTCGAATCCCGGTTGCTCTTTGCAGAACATGTTGTCAGCCCTCTGAGAGTCTCTGTGGAGCCCCAGAGACCACTCACCCATTTCTCTTGGAGTTGCATCCTCACTGCTTGAGGGGGAGCCCAATAATAAAAATGTTTTTTAGATACCTTCTTTTGTGCTAAGCATGAGCTAGGCTGTAAAAAATAAAATAAATTATAAGATTAAAAAGTGTAAATTATAAAATTATAATGCCTACCATGTACTAAATATTCAAAAAGACTCTAGGAAGACCATTGCTACTCACGTCTAAGCCATGAGGAAACCGAGGCAGAGGGAATGAGGTAAATAACCTCCCTAAGATCATAAACCTGGTGGAATGAAGATTTGGCTATAGACACGAGGATCCGAGTTCAAGGAAGACAGTGGGAGGCCTTTTCTTGCTATTCTAGAACGTCTGTTAAGATTCTGAAATCCTGAGTGTATACCTGGCTTATTATTCGCCAGATGATGGTGAGAGGGAAAATGTGCATTCATTGACTCCGTGTTCTTTCTTCTATTCTTTTCTTAGTCCAAAGATTTAAGTTTGGTTTTGCTATTTGGTTTGGTTATTGTTATTGTGAAGACCTTTCTCAAGGTGTTATAGGAGGTGTCTCACATGTCACTGTTTCAAATAAGTACTCAAAATGTACTTTTATTTATTTTGCTATCTGTTTGTTCATCTAAGCATAGAGTATTTTATCTGGATCAAGTTCATCTGACAACTCCGGAGAGATTTTTCCACCCCTACATGCTCCAAATCCCTTACGCAAGGAGTTTAATTTTTCTGTCACCTGTCTGTTGGCTCAGTTTTCTCAGAACTTTGTTTCTCAGAGCGAGAGTGACTCACACCATGCTAAGTCAGCAAGGCAGCCCGAAGAGAGGGAAGCATAGTTAAATCTGGAGTCTATCCCTGTTAGGGATCATGGCTCTGAGAATGATGTCAGACAAAACAATGTGTTAGTGACCAAAGTATAAAATCACAGGAATCAGAAAATTAGAATACAGTACTGTCATGGAGGTAAGCTAGGCACAATGGAAGTTCTTCTCTTCATCATGTCACAGTAGGCAATAAATATGTGTGTTTAATATAGGTTTTTCAGTAGACTGTGAGCTCCATGAGGGCAGGGGTCTTATCTGCTTATTCCTATTCAATACCTAGCACTGTGCCTGGCACTGAATATGGTGAATGCTTAGTATTAATTGAATAAAGGAATGAATGGCAATCATTCCATCCTGTGAAGGCCCAAAGACTGCATCTCACAGCAGGTGGATCTTCTATGATGAATAGTGATAATCAGGTAATGATCAGGAGGGAAGAGAGAAGCATTCAGGGATTTATAGGCAAACAATAGTCATAGGTGGCTTTTGGCATCTGTGCAGTAAATGTGCATTATGTAGAGTAAAATGATAAAAAGGAAAAATTGAAAAATTTGACTCTATCAAAATGAAAAACCTTTGTATATTACATGGTGATATAAATACAGATGAAAGATACAATATATTTGAATGTTATATGTAATATGTTATAAATATTATAATATGTGTAACAGGTAAATGATTCATATTGTATATGTGTATAACAATAATTATTACAAAAATAATTATTACAAATTAGCAGATAAAAGACAAAGAGCTTGCTAAAAATGGGTGGGAAAAGTAACATTAATGGTCACTGAAAATGAAAGGTCCTCTTCTCTAATAATCAGGAAACTGTGAACTCAAGCAACAAGATGTCATTTTCAGTGTTTGGATTTTAAAAAAGCTAAAAGATTGATTTATATCAGCATTGATAAGGGCCTAAGGAAATAGATACTGTCATCCACTGCCTGGAGAAGTAGAAATTCGTGTACCCACTTTAAGGGCAATTTAGTAGTACTCATTAAAAAATTAAAATTTCTATTTAGCAATTCTACTCCTCAAAATCTACAGCAAAGAAATACTTGCTTTTGCACCAGTGAGGCACATGCAAGGTAGTCATTAAAAATATTTGGATTAGTAACAACCTATGTGTTCATCAGTGGGGGGAGAAAATAGAATGACGTGGATTCAAAGATATTGACATGATTAGAAATTCAAAAAACACTGTTGAGTGGGAAAATAGAAATGCTACAATTTTTATGTAAAGAGAAATTAATACAAAATGGTACTATATACATATTACATGCTATATATTTCTATACATACATACATGTAAAGATGTAATGGAAGAATATACTAAATTGCTGGGATCGTGTCTGAAGAGAAGGAAAGGGCTAGGAATGAGGATGATGATCAAAAGGGACTTTTAATTTCTCTACAATGTTTCAACTTAAAAAAAATGTCATATATTACTTACGGTATTAAATGATTTTTTAAAAGAATAAACTTCTCTGCCACAGCATTCCATCGGCCCATGTTCATGTGGAGGTGGGATATCCTTTAAAGCAGAGGTTTTGATCAGAGTTCTCAATTTTTTGGAAGATAGAAACATTACTTCTTTGGTTGAACATCAAAATACATTCCAGGTGCTTGTGAAAGAAGAGGACTTTGAGTTCTCTATCAATCAATTCTTCCTGAAAGTTTAATTTTGAGAGATGATAGTGACAGAACATTGCCTGGGAGATAAACAAGCCATCTTAAATTTTATCCTTAGCTTTAGTTTGACCATCAGAGCTCTTAATTCCTAGATCACACTGTTTTTGCCTATGTAAATTGCTTCAGCTTATGTTTTTGTTCTCTACTGAGATTATGAAATTTATCATTGTGTTTTAAGGGGGGGATATTATTAAGGACACTATCTGATACACCTCACGTTAATCCCTTTTCAAACCTTGAGAAATTTCTTTTCTTTTTTTTTTTTTGAGACAGAGCCTCAAGCTGTCACCCTGGATAGAGTGCTGTGGCATCACAGCTCACAGCAACCTCCAATTCCTGGGCTCAAGCAAGTCTCCTGCCTCTGCCTCCCAAGTAGCTGGGACTACAGGCGCCCATCACAACGCCCAGCCATTTTTTTTTGGTTGCAGCCGTCATTGTTGTTTGGCGGGCCCAGGCTGGATTTGAACCCGCCAGCTCAGGTGTACGTGGCTGGTGCCTTAGCCTGTTGAGCCAGAGGTGCCGAGGCAAGAATTGGTAGATTCTTAAAGGTTTGCAGACAGATTACTTAAGAGTTAGTTATCCTATAGCATTGCTGTACCATTTCTTCAGCAGATATTTCTATTGAATTACTATTTTCCATATATTCAAAATATTTTCTATGTTGTGTCCCGTAATTACATGATTCATGAATTCAACAAACAAGCGTTGAACACTAATATGCCACAGGGTAGGCCCCCAGGGCACTGGGTATATATAGAGGTGAGTGAAAAAGACAGGTATGTGGTTCCTGTCCTCTTGAAAAGCCTAATCTTTACTTCTAGGCTCTGAGAATCTAGCAGGGGTCAGTGTGCCTGTTTGGGTCATGACTGGCACACTGTCAGTAGTGAGTACTTGCTGAGTGACCGTGGTTTATCCGTTATTACCCCCCAGATATGTTTGCTTTTCACCAACCTTAATACATAGTGCCAACTAGTACAAATAATAGTAATAATCAATGCTCACGGAGTGCTTGCTATATGCCAGGCATTGTTCATGTCCCTTTACATATGTTAATTCATTCCCTGCTCAGGTGATATAAAGCAGCAGAGTTTATTACTCCCATTTTTAAAATGACACAGATAGGATAAGTAACTTCTTCAAGACCACATAGCTAGTCAATGATAGAGCTCGGATTTAAGTAATCCTGCTCTTAACCACTATGCTCTGTGTACATTTCATTGATGTGTAAGAGTCAAAGTCAAATTACTTCTTGGCAAATTTTTGTATATTCTTCAAAAATGTTTTTTGGGGGATTGAGGCTTTGAACAGTAGACTGTTTTATCTATCTATATACATGTATATGTATACATACACACACATACACATCTGCACATTGTTGCTGAGCTTTTATTGAATTTACTGTATTCTTTCGTGGAATCCAGAGCAAATCCTTTCAGCGATGAATTTGTTTCTATATAGAGCTATTTATAAATGAGCTCATTTTTTGTAGTCCCTTGGTTTCTGTCATAATTTCATCACAGGCATGTTTATCTAAATAATATGAATCATCTAGGAATATCTCTAGAATACTGTATTGTCTTTCATGCAATTAGAAAACTCTTTGAAATAATTTGAAACTTTTATATAAAATTCCACTTTTTTTTTTTCCAGTTTGACATCGTACCTTTTTTTTTAACCCAAGCTAAAGTGCCATGGCATCAGCCTAGCACACAATAGCCTTAGACTCCTGGGTTCACGTGATCCTCCTGCCACAGACTCATAGGAAGCTGGTACTATAAGCACCTACTATGATGCCTAGCTAATTTTTCCATTTTTAGTAGAGACGAGGTCTCACTCTTGCTCAGACTGGTCTCGAATTCCTGAGCTCAAATGATCCTCCTTGCCTGGGCCTCCTAGAGTGCTAGGATTATAGGCGTAAGCCACTGCACTCTGCCAGACATCCTAGTATTTTTCTTCTTGAACTTTCCCCAATCATTCCAACCAGTTAACCCCTCCTTCTTTCATCTTCCAGCTGATGTATATATCCACACTTGTATACAACTTGTATTTTAAATGTACACTTCATATGTATCTCTTTTTCTTGATAGGTGACAAACAGTTTGAGATCCAGTTTATTTTTCTCATATCCCTTTGTTAATAGGCACCTGTAATCTATTAGACTGGTTAATTGGTACTTTAGGACTTCATTCCTCACTAGTGTATTGATGGGTCCTAGCCTAGCATATTCATTTTATCATACCACTTTTAAAATACCTAATGACAAATAATGAGCCTTTTTCAAGAATATGGAATTTCTGAGACCAAATTGTATAGTGCTTTCAATTAGACTCTGAATGTTCTAGTTAATGCCTTTCAAGTTGTTCAAGTGGCATTACACCAGTCAGATGCAGTGAGCTTGCATGCTAATGACTTTAAGGAATTGGTACCTCAAGGCTGTTCTTTAAATTCCTTTTTTATTTTATTTTTTAATGAGATGGGCTCTCACTGTGTTGCCCAGGGTGGCCCCACACTGGGTTGAAGCTATCCTCCCACCTTAGCCTCCCAAGTAGCTGGGACTAAAGGTGCGTGCACCACCACACCTGGTTCTGTTTGCTTAATTTTTTTAAAAAATCATAATTCTCTTTTAGTAGTAATCTCACACAAGTTTCTTTGCTCTTCAGAGGTATAATTTTTACAGTGACTTTTTTTTTTTAATTTTATTTTTTTGAGACAGAGCCTCAAGCTGTCGCCCTTGGTAGAGTGCCGTGGCATCACAGCTCACAGCAACCTCCAATTCCTGGGCTCCAGCAATTCTCCTGCCTCTGCCTCCCAAGTAGCTGGGACCACAGGCGCCTGCCACAACTCCCGGCTATTTTTTTTGGTTGCAATTCGCCGGGGCTGGGTTTGAACCCACCACCCTCGGTATATGGGGCTGGCGCCCTACTCACTGAGCCACAGGCACCGCCTAGAGAGGTATAATTTCTAGTTGTTGAGCTTGACAGTGAGCAATTAGTGGTAGACAGTTGCTTCTAAATAAGGAAACAGGTTAATGGAGTTTCTCATTTAATGTAGTTAACTCTCTGAAAGGGGAAGTACGCCCGTTCTCATAAAATGATGATAAACAGAGCATATCAAATCTGAGTAGTCGTGTTTACCCAGCCTTAAAACCTTCTACCAACTCATCCCCAAATCTCACAGACCTATTTCTGATTCTTCTTCTAATACAGGCTTTGTGTTCTCACCTAGCAAATCTGTTTTCTTGTTTCTCACACCGCTTGCTTGTTCTTTTTTCTTTTTTAAAATTTTCTCTATACATCTCATGCCGCTTGCTTGTTTTTTTTTCTTTCCTTTTTTTTTTTTTTTAATTTTCTCTATACATATACATGTGTTTATTTGGTTTACACTTTTTGCCATCACAAATTTTTTTTTTTTTTTTGAGACAGAGCCTCAAGCTGTCACCCTGGATAGAGTGTCGTGGCATCACAGCTCACAGCAACCTCCAATTCCTGGTCTCAAGCGAGTCTCCTGCCTCCGCCTCCCAAGTAGCTGGGACTACAGGCTCCTGCCACAACGCCCGGCCATTTTTTGGTTGCAGCCGTCATTGTTCGGCGGGCCCGGGCTGGATTTGAACCCGCCAGCTCAGGTGTATGTGGCTGGCGCCTTAGTCTGTTGAGCCACAGGCGCTGAGCCTGCCTTCACAAAATTAAAGAGGCTTAAAATGTAATAACAATAACAATGTTTAAGATAAGGACAGAAACCTAGTAAAGAATGAATGAAGATAAATACGTTTGGAAAAGAAATCAGATGATTGCTGCAACGAAATATTGAGCAATAATAATAATAATGCAAAAAAAGTAACATTCACATTGTCAGATAAAAGTATGTCTATCATAGAATGCTTTGACTTTGAGGTTCAGTATGGAGTCATCAGTTAACTTTTTTTCCCCAAAGTCTCAAAGAATAGATAACTAATATTTATAAATAAAAACAGGAGATAATTTCAAAAAATAGATCATACCAGATCTTATAGACAATAGAAAAAGAAGAAATACTTCAAAATCATTCTACTTCATCTGGATATACCTGATATTAAAATTGGAAAAAATATATTATTATAAAGGAAAATTACATATTTCACTTATAAATGAGGATGCAATATCCTAAACTATTAACAAGTTGAACTAAAAA
>CAUYON010026075.1:0-10103 GCA_963573935.1 Arctocebus calabarensis | reverse complement strand
AATTGCCCTCCCTCCACCCATACTCCCCCCTCACCTCCCCTCCCTTTCCCCTTTCCCTGTATTCCTATGCTATAATTGGGTTTTAGCCTTCATATGAAAGCTATAAATTAGCTTCATATTAGGGCTGAGTACATTGGATACTTTTTCTTCCATTCTTGAGATACTTTGCTACGAAGAACATGTTCCAGCTCCATCCATGTAAACACAAAAGAGGTAAAATCTCCATCTTTCTTTAAGGCTGCATAGTATTCTGTAGCATTTATTTCCAATGCAGTGAACTGATGCATCCACTTTATCCGACTAAATGGAATACAAATAACAGTGCTGAGAAAACTGAGGCCAGATCAGAGTCCAGTGTTGTTAGTATTCAGGGAAAAGAGTTTTAGGAAAATGGCAAGATGAACAAAATCATTGGTAACCAAAGATACTATCTCTAAGATGTGTCAAATTCAAGATTTTGGGGGCTCAGAGGAGATGTAGCAGTTCCAAGGGGCCCACAAGGTCTTAAAGTAAATAGTTCCGATGGTTCTGGTGATTAGAGAAATTTTTTAGTCTTGTGACTGATCATAGAACAAATTAAAAAGGGGATACTATGCAGAGGTCAAGTCAAGTCTCCCAATGGCCTCACTGCTGGAGCCAGAACAAGATTCTCAGTTTTCTTACTGTGTGGCTAATGCTCTTTCTACACACATCTCTTTCCCATTTCCACCTTCCTTAAAATATGGCACCCTCTGCTCACAGCTGGACTATTCTGTATAGAACCTAGACTTGTTAGGGATACAAACAGGGTCAAAGCCATTCACCCAAATGTTCCCCCTGACTACTTGCCATTCTAACTATAAATAATTTACTAAATTAAAGTAATAGGAAGGGACCAAAAGGAAGGTATTTCTCTCCACATGAGAATTTTTTAGATTAATGGTCTATTTCATTTAAGAGTGAAATGGAGATATGAATGTCAAGTAATCATAGATTTTACCTTTCTCAAAGGTTGTCAATATTCAAGGCTTATATATATTAAATCCCCTCAGCAAATTTATTCTTTTTTTTTTTTTTTTTTTTTTTGCAGTTTTTGACTGGGGCCAGGTTTGAACCCGCCACCTCCACTATATGGGGCCAGCACCCTACTCCTTAAGCCAAAGGTGCCACCAGCAAATTTATTTTTAAATAGAATGAATAAAACTATTTGTAATACAAATGATATGCCTACTTGCTATTTCAACTCCTCTATATCTAGTGCTTTTGTGGCAAAGAGTTATATTGTACAGAAATGAAGAATTAGAGATGCTTTCTGGAGTCCTACATCTGCTGTTCCTTTTTCTGAGTTCTTAGAGGGCAAAGTGAATATGTGGACTGGTTTACAGACATAGAGATGATCCCAGGAGTCAAGGAGGGGGTAAGGTTGGTATTCCAGATTAAGAAAATAGCATGGTCATTACAGTAGAGAAGGAGAAACATAGAGCATGTGGAATATTCACAAAGATCACTGTAACCTAGATATCATTGAGGTCTTCCCATGTTGTTTAGATAAATTGGATTAAAAATTCTACTCCACCTCATATATATGTCCCAGGCCCTACTCCATATGTCTTTGAATTTCTAGAGGAGTAACAGTATCTTTGAGTCTGAGCTCCTCATTCTTTCATTAATACATATGTCCCCTGTTCAATTTGGGGTGAAGATTTAATATTAGAATGAAGTGAAACGTGGATTTTTACATCAGAAGGTGAAACATGGGGCCCAAAGCCATCTTGTAGGCAGCCTCTGTGGGCTGGCCAGCTCCAGTCTGTGGTCAGTGGTCGGTTATCGGGATGGAATGCGTTGTACGGTTCGTCAGTTATCATGGTAAAACTGTGATCAACATTTAGCCAAAATTTTAAATTGTTCTCTCCATCCTGTGCAGGTTACTCCCTGGTCCATGTTATGTCACCCAGATGTGACTGTAGTCCTTTCCCATCAATTCTACTAAAAACACTCACCTCCAACCTCTGCGTATGTTTATGTGCATACATGGATGCAGTAGGCCCTTGCTGTGCAACATGCAACCACAGAACATCAGCACTGCCTGGAAGTCTGTTAACAAAGCAGAATCTCAGCTCCACTGCAAGCCTGTAGGAGTGCAGTTTGATTTATACGCACATTAAATCTTGAGAAGCACTAAGGGAAAATGGCAAAAAGTTAGATACATGTCTCCTTAACATTAAGCTTCCGTCTTCTTATAAGTCTTTGGCTGTGTCTACTCATTTTATTTTTCTTATCATACAAGTTGCCCTAAATATTATTTCAACTTCTTCAGCATCCCTATCACATTATGCTTTGTGTCATCAAGGAAGAAAACTCATCTTCCTTTCTGGTTCTGTTCCCAGCCTATGTTTGCATATCCAGGTCTATTCACCTGATCCACAGAGCCATTCCTTTAGCATGATCCACCTTGCTTAAAAGAGAACAGTGGCTTTCAGCATCATTTTTTTCTCCAAAATTCCAATACAACACATATGTTCAGTTATACTGTGGCTAAAGTTAGTCCTCCATGCGTTATAACTACATTTCAAAAAGTCTGCTATATCATGATTACCCTCAAAGTATTGGCCCAATCTTTAGGCTTTAGGAAGCACAAAATCATCCTACCAAATTCGGTAAACTACGTACATTGAATTAGAAAAATTGATTTGACAACCTACTAAAATCAGATTTCTTGGTTCAGCAGTGTGCGGATAAACATTCAATAACTGACTCTGGAGACAACAATGTATACATACCTACAAATTTCAGTAGTTTGTCAATGATGTAAGTGATTTCTTTGCTAAATGAGATAAAATCTTTAAATGTTGAATATTTCCTCAGCTGTTGGTACTATTCACAATGTGGCAAATTACAGCTTTTTAAGTTTCATCTTCACTATCAACAATTTCTCTAACATTTTCTTAAGTCCAAACAATCAAGGATCAAGAAATCAGGGTTAGGGTTAGGGTTGATTTTTAATGCTTACTGATTTCCATGGTGTAAATACTCCAATCATGGTCCATTTAAAGCTACAAACATGACATCACAAAAAGATGAGTTCAGAAAAAATGTTCAATAGAACATCATTATATAGTATTTCCACCATATAAATACAGTAAATGCAAATAACGTCAAGAGAATAGATAAAATAAAATGGAGTAAAATAATGAGAAAATGGTAACTCAAGTATTTTTAACCTCTGTTTTTGATGTAATTTATTTAATTGTAAGCTTACATAATTAAACTTTAATAATGGCTGTATGTAACATCCAGTTTGCAAACTTCCTGAAATTTTAGCAATGGGCTCTTATGAGCTGGTTCAAATTATCTTCAGTACTTGGATGCCTTAATTCTGAATCAAGACAGTTTTTCTGTTACCGAGGGTTGAGCCAATTAGTTTTTATCATTGTCTAAATGCTTTCATTCAAGTTGAAAAATGTAAAAGTATCTCCTCAATTTTCAAGTTTCTATATTAAGTAACATGTTGATGAATTAATTCTATAGTCACTACAAGTCTACTGGTGGTAACGAAGTGAATAAACCCTCATTTCCAAAGAGGAGTTTGTAAAGCAGACAAAATCAACACACTTCTATTCAGTCTGTAAAAAGGAACTTGCAGGGTGTCCTGATGGATTTTGCAGAGCCTGCTCTGAGACTGTCTTCACTTGTGTGCTTATTGTGTCTGGCCCCTGGACTCTCCACAGATTAAGTAGTCTGGGCTGTCAATTTTCATTCTACATGAGCCACTCACCAACTTTGTGAGAAAGATGGGACAAGTCCTGTGACTTCTTGGTGTTTCCTGGACTGTAAAATAAGATAAATAAGTCAGAGAAAAACTCACATGATTGTACAAGAATTTCTCATTGACTGCCTAGAATTTTGGCAGTTGAGATTTTTATCACTTGCCCTTATAATCATAAAACTACAATATTAAAATGTGGGTTTTTTGTGTCTTCTAATAAAAAGGGAAAAAAATATGATTAACTTATGCCGAGCTCTAAGACCTTTCTATGATGATGAAAATGTTTTATATCTCTTCTCTCCAACATGGCAGTTTCTAACCACATGGGGATATTGAGCCCTTACAAAGTGGCTAGTGTGATAGATGAACTAATTTTTAATTTCATTTAATTTTAATTAATTTATATTTAATAACTCATATATAACTAGTGGAACTCAGAGCTACTGCCTTAGACTGTGCAGCTCTGCAAGGAAGCAGATGTAAGCTTCCTCCCTAGTCCCATAATATTTATATTTTGGAATCTGTAGCAGTAACACACAAAGGCTTAGAGGACTAATACTTATGTGTGTAAGAAAACTTTTTTAATTATAATCTATTCATAAATAGTTTTTATGGACTACAGTCAACCCCTAAACAATTTTAAGACTAATAAGTAACCAAATTGTGATATGTACAATGTGACTTACCTCCTTTTGCATGTGAAACATTGTATGAAAGTTTTCCTTGGGTAATTTTCAGAAAGAGGTAGAGAATGCCCAAAAGCTTTGAAGTTGTAGAAGCTAAAATGGAAGTTTTGTAAGCATAAGCAAATAAATAAATAAATGAATAAATGGCAACTTCCAGGACAGAAGTTATATTAAGTGCAGCTGGTGGAAGAAAATTGTAATTTCTAACTAAACAAGTTGGTAAATAAGGAGTGATGTCTTTAGCAGAATCTCCATAAGGTATTGTTTGGCAAAAACAATAGATAAATTATTTTTTTAATTTAAGATTATTATGAGGATGCCAATATTTAGGTTATATTGTTTTCATTTCTAAGGTAAAGTTCAAGTTGTAGCTGACCCCTTCACCCAGGGCTGAACATCCTCACACTGTGCTCATTAGCTGAGACTCCGCCAATCACCCTCCCTCCTCCCCCTCCTATTCCTCCATCTCCCATCCCCCCTCACTAGATTATACTTGTGTTTTTTCTTTCATGGGGGCTAAAGTTGTTCACCTATTGGTTTCATATTAGTATGGAGTACATCGAATACTTTTCCATTCTTGAGATACTTTACTAAGAAGAATACATTCTAACCCCATCCAGATAGATATAAAATCTTCATTTTTTTCTTATGGTTGATTGGTATTCAACTATATGAAAAGAATAGTATTCAACCATAAGGAAAGATGAAGACTTTATATCTATCTGGATGGGGTTGAAATGTATTCTTATATACATATAACCACAGTTTGTTTATCTGTTCATGAGTCGATGGGCACTTGGGTTGCTTCCATCAAAAAAATAGACAAATTCTTAGGACAGAAACTATTATTTCCCATCAGTCTCTTGAAGTCTTTCAAGCATCAGTCTAGAAAGCCTCTGGGATTAAAATAAAGGACTCTTAGATTTGTGTCCTTGACATTCAAGTTCATGGTATGCATTTGAGCTGTCTTTTGATATTATATCTACCCTCCCATCCCCCCAAAACAGAAAAATAAAAAAGAATTGTAACTTCCCAAGGTCTTTATTTATCAGGAGTGACTCAGTGAACATTCTTATTTGTTGGGCCAGAAAGTTAGGACAATTCCTTAGTGGACACCAAAAGCACTGAATCGTGTCATGATCAAACAAAAAGTAATGGCCCTTGCAAGCTCACAGAGTGTGAAAGAAATAATAATGTCATAATGTCACACTGGGACATATGGGTATGGGATGTATCCCTGTGCTAACTCTATTTGTATTCCATATCATTAATGGATTGAGTTACAATTTTCCTCCCGGAAAAATCTATTTACGTAGCTTCAATATGATGCAATGGAAGACACACACACAAGCAATATCAGAAAGGGCTTCAGTTCAGTTTTAATAATTATTTTCCTCAAAAAGAACCACTGACATATACAAAATACCTTTGAATTTTCTATACCTTTACCAAGAGAGCATTTAGATATATTTGTCAAGCAAATGTTTGATGTTTGCTGAGCACAGTGCCATGGATTAATACTACTAAATTAAGATTTAGTCTACACTTTTTTTCATTTTCCAAGTTACTGCCTTTAAAAAAATAATCTCCATTCAAGAAAGGTTTCCACAGGTGGTACTGACAAGTGCAACTCCTGCCTACAGCAGCTACATGCATGCCTTTCAAATCAAGCCTGTTAGATGTCATTCAAGTGTTTCCTTACTTGTGTCCATTCGAATGTCAAGGAGAATTGTCTCTGTGAAGGCTGATTCATTATATTTAAGTTGTGGCACTTTACAAATTAGGTGACAGTCTTTGTTTGGAAAATCACTTGATGCAGTAAGAAAATTTTACCTCCAGGAATTGTTTAGATATGACTTCTTACATCGGGTATTTATTCAATTAGACATGTGCATCCTATCTTGGCTCCACTTTATTTCTAGAGATGCTGAAATTTTCATTAAGATTGCATTGTGATTCAGCACTGGAACCATTGCCCAGCTAAATCAGTCTCGAAAGCCCGAGGACCAAAGTGACTGTTGAGCTGCATTCCTTAGATATCAGCAGATTATGCTACTCAGTCCCGACATGTATTAGTAGGCAATGTTTTATCTGGAATAATTAGATCTCATCAAAGCTCTTAGAGAACTCTTGGCTTGCCTTAAATATTTCTACCTATTTTGATAATTTAATAGAAGTAAAAATCCATGGTCTAGTTTAAAACTCTAGGAGGAGTGTGAAGAGAGAATTCAAGGGAGTGGAAAGGGGTCATGAAGAATGCAGTTCCAGGATCAATGCACAGGAAAATGTGCACTAGATGTAAATCCTTTGCCAGGAGGTATATGGCAACACAAGCCAAATTTATTATGAATTCCAAAGACAGTGGAAATATCTGTTTTGTACTGAACATTGCTTAAAATAAATGGGCCACTGGCCAGGGGTGTGGACATCCTTTTTGCTGTGAACCCTTCCATTATTGTGACATGTTTTGTAATGGGATTTGACATGTAATACAAACATAGTTTCTAAAGCATGCAATATTCATCTCAGTTACTAACAATACTGAAACTGGTATCATTGTTTCCCCAATTTTAAACCTATGTACAGCTTTGACAATAGCTACCCACTGATTTGTCTAATGGTAATTATTTGTGTTGGATAACTTTGTAATACCAGTTTTCATTTTTAGTACCTTGGGACACTTTCACTGGAATATATATTGCTCAGGAAAAAATGTAGTGGACTCATAAAACTAAATGTCTATTTATAAGGTTTTGTAAGCTTTTTTGAATGCACAAAACAATGCATATGTAAATGAAAAATCTATCTAATCCATTTGAGAAAAAGAGTGTATAGGTTATACATAAAATTAGGGCTTTCATATTCTTACTTCAATTTTG
Source organism: Arctocebus calabarensis (assembly GCA_963573935.1). Taxonomy (NCBI): domain Eukaryota; kingdom Metazoa; phylum Chordata; class Mammalia; order Primates; family Lorisidae; genus Arctocebus; species Arctocebus calabarensis. The sequence goes on along the minus strand of CAUYON010026075.1, from coordinate 2,793 downwards.
AATGATTTGATTAGATTACATACTTTTTTACAAATTGCTGGATTCATATTCTAACAAGAATACAATTTTTGAATAAGACTATTGAAATGTCCATGCTTATTTCTCAGAAGTCATAATTTTGTCGACAAAATGGAAAGAAGACTTTTCAAACATACAGCTTTACTTTTTCTGTGTTTCAGTTCTTCCTTCTGCAAAACAAAGATGGGGAAGTGGAACAATCCTGATGCTCTGAAAATCTGTTCTCAAGTATAAAGAGAAGAGCTAATGGTCAAAAGAAGTGTCCATGGCCTTGCCCTTGCCGTTTATAGTTATAAACATACAATGAGGAAGTCACACAGGAAGGGTGTTGAAGTGATATTCCCATTCTCAAAGTTCAAAGTCTTCTAAAGAACAGGGTCATGGTTCAGAGCATTCTGATGGTACATTCACCTTCAGCAGACATTAGGCCAAGAGTATCTACAAGATAGAAGGGGTTGGAGAGAGAAGTTGGGAATCAGGGATAATCTACTTATTTTACAGTGAAAATCAATCCATGTAACCCTTTCAGATTTGGGGAGGCAAATTCATAGCACTCCCTCAGTTCCCCGGAGGTAGTTAAAAACAACTGAGAGACAGACATCAGGGGTCAAAGGGAGGAAAAGCAAAATGAAAATGTGAGCCCTATTGCTATTAAAGCCAGTATTGTAGAATGTAGCTTATATATGCTGCAAAATCAGTTTCCACATGTGAACTCCAGACAGGAAAACTACCAGTTAGACCATTAGATGAAAGACCTCTCTACCAAGTGGGCAAAGGGAAGGAGAATGTGTGCTTTCTGCCGACAGGCTGACTTCCAGAAGATGGGCAGAGGCCCTTCCCCAAATCTACCAGTCAATGAGAAAGTAACTTCTCCTCCCCAAGAAAAAGTGAACAAAAGGGCAAAAAAAGATCAAGAATATTTAAATAGAAAATTCTCTCAGAGGAAGTGGAATACCAAAAATTGTATTCTTGTTAGAGTGGTTATTTGTCCCTAGTAAACCTAACGCAGCCTCCCAGATTCTTTTTTTAAGAGTATTATGCACAGTACCAGTGGACTAGTTAACCTTAAAACAAAGTTGGGGAGATAAATGAGGTACAATATAAGCAAATAGATCACTGACTCCCAATTAATCTGTCATTCACAAATGACTTTCACCTTAAAAATCAGATCCTGAGGATGGGTATGGTGGCTCACACCTATAATCCTAGCACTCTGGGAGGCTGAGGCAGGTGGATTGCTTTAGTTCAGAAGACCAGCCTGAGCAAGAGCAAGACCCCTTCTCTACTAAAAATAGAAAAATTAGCCAGGCATTTGGGTGGGCACTTGTAGTCCCAGCCACTTGGGAGGCTGAGGCAAGAGAATCACTTGAGCCCAAGAGTTTGAGGTTGCTGTGAGCTATGATGCTATGGCACTCTACCCAGGGTGACAGAGTGAGACTCTGTCTCAAAATAAAGAAAAAAATCAGATCTGCATTTTCCATTTGTGTCTTTTACCTGCTTGATGCTGTACTTAAAAAAAATAGATTCAGTTTGGAAAGAAGAAAAATTTCTGCAAGTGGACAGTAGTCATGGTTGCAAAATAATGTGAATGGACAGTCATGCGCCACTTAACAACAGGAATATACTCTGAAAAACGTGTTCTTAGGTGATTTCATCATGGTGTGAACATCTGAGAATGTATTTATACAAACCTAGGTGGGATAGCCACTGTACACCTAGGCTGTATGGTGTACTGACCTATTACTCATAGCATGTTACTGTACTGAATCCTTGGGCAACTGTAACCCAATGCTGTAGGGGCTGAGGTGTCCAACCTGGGACCTGCAGGACTTGTGCTGATATTATTTGAAGACTGTTTTGCTTATTTGTGGTATCAGATATTGTAAAAAGTATGCAGTATAGATCTTTGTTCGTCAGCTTTTTTTAGTATTTGTGTATTTAATGTGTGATCCAAGGCAACTTTTATTTTCCTAGATTGCAACAGAGAAGAAAAATGATTGGGCACCCTAGCTTGTAGGCAATTATAACACAATTTACCAAGGTTCTACAGATTAAAAAAACAAATAGGATGTATATCGGTTTATTTCTTTTATTTACTTATTTTAATGAATTGGCTCACTTGACCGTGGATGCTTCCTAAGTCTAATACCTTGTGGGGAATCCAGTAAGCTGGAGACTCAGGAAAGAGTTGTAGTTTGAGTCCAGAGTCAATCAGCTGTAAAACCAGGGACAGCCAAGGTTGCAAATGAAGTCTGAAGGTGCTTTGCTGGAGAATTCCCTCTTGTTAGGGAAAGATCCACCTTTTGTTCTATCTATTTAGGCCTCTAACTGATTGAATGAGGCCAGCTCACATAGTAGAAGGCAATCTCTCCACTCAAAATTCACTAATTTAAATATAAATCTCATCCAAAAGCATCCTCATAGGAACACCCAGAATAATGGTTGACCAGATAGCTGGATACCACAAGGCTCAGTCAAGTTGATATGGAAAATGAATCATTATAATTGATGTGTGTGTACCCACAGAAATGTCTTTTACAGTAATGTTAATGCTTTTATAGTAATTTTTTTTAACCAGGAGAATTTGTTACATTTATAACCATCAAAATCAAGATAGTTCTATTTGTTCTTTTCTTTTTTTTATAATTTTATTGAATCATAATTCTGTACATTGGTGCAATCATAGGGCACGATTCATATACATTCAGAAATGTTTTGATCGTACAGTTACAGATAGCCTTCATGGCATTTTCTTGATCACTATATAAAGACATT
>CAUYON010026074.1:0-35983 GCA_963573935.1 Arctocebus calabarensis | reverse complement strand
CTGGGACTACAAGCGCCTGCCACAACGCCCGGCCATTTTTTGGTTGCAGCCGTCATTGTTGTTTGGTGGGCCCGGGCTGGATTCGAACCCGCCAGCTCAGGTGTACGTGGCTGGTGCCTTAGCCCGTTGAGCCACAGGCGCCGAGCCAAATCAAATGACTTTCAATGATAAAACAAAAACAAAATGGAAATTTTGGCATTTTATTCTACTTGTATAGGCAAATGAAAGAAAAAAATTTGCAAAAATACATTTTTCAAAATGTATCTTACTTTTATACACACATACACACACACAAGGTTAAACAGTTAAGTTCACAAACTCATCCTAGAAAAAGAACTACATACTCATTGCTGAGTATCACTTCGGTCATCTCCGATGCTGTCCCCTTGGGCAGCTAAGTACTGACACCACACCTAGGCCACCCTTGAAAGCAATTTTTCTAGGATGAGTTTGTGAACTTACTTGTCAGACCTTTTGCAAAGACAGCTCTGATAGCCATTCCAGAATTGCTTTCTGGAGGTGATGTATTTGTTTCACAATGTATACATTCATTAAAACATCACATTATGTATCTTAAATATATACAAATTTTACTTGTTAATTATACTTCAATAAAGCTGATGGGGGAGGAGAAACAAAGGAACCCATTGAAATAGCACCATGGTCATGACTTTTGAAGGGCTATAGCATGTCCTATTCTGCAGAAATAAACACGCTGGACGAAAAAAAGAAAAGAAAAAACTATCTTAAACTCAGTGTCTAAAAAAGAACATTGCTAACCAAAGTGGAAATAAATCTAGGGTCAAGGGTGTCAGTTATAATTTTCAAAAAGCAGCAGCAGTAATAAAGTATTTATTTCAAATGGTTTGGTTATGGTCCTAACATTATTTTAGTTTTAAAACGATTATTGCATAATGTCAGTCTATTTATTTTTTGGCCTTTTACGATTTAAACTGTTTTCTAACTGAACTGTTTCGACAGCCTGTGCAATATAACAGAAGAACCCAAAAGAAACCTCTCACTTGACCTTTTCCACATAACTTCATTCATTGATTCTATTGCATTAAATGCTGTCACATTTGTAGAACTGAAAAGAACAATGTCAGTAGCCTAGGTGTCAAGTCCTGAGAATAGAGAGCTGTCATTTTAAGTTGTCCAATTCTTTGCCCATGATTAAAAAATGAATATTTCAGATCAATGGGTGACAATCCCATTAGAGTGATAGCCCATGATATCAATTACCACTTCAGTTTCAATTTGGCTGGCTGGCCACAGAGTACCATTTCTCAGCCTTACTGGTGATGGGCTGGCTCTATGAAGCATGACACCCTTAAATTGCTGTCCATTATCCGAGTGTCATTACGTGTGCTGCCTCAGAATTCTCTGAATCACAAGCAGCTACTGAGGTCAAGCTTTGCAAGCAGAGGAATTGGACAAGTTGGAAAATTCTTTATATAAAGGCAAAGTTATTTATCTGGCATCCGACTTAGAAAATCTAAAGTTTCCATTATCCTGACAGTATGTCAGTTTTGTGTAGGTATATTGATTTAATAATTTAAAAGGTTTTATCAAGGTGGCAGGAGGTTAAACGTTTCCTGTGTTTGCATTATTCAGAATGTTGCTTTGTTTTCTTGGCCCCTATCATGTTGGCAATAGATTCTATCTAATGCTTCTCCATGCTCAACTATACATATAAAATTATTCCTGTAATCATAAAATACATAAAGAGTTTGACTTTTGGCATGGCACTTTAAGTCTCTCAAAAAAACCCAAAATGTCTCAGCGGCTATGTGTCCGATAGGTATATCAAATTTGGTAATAAATTTGTAAAGATAAATGCAAACATACCTACAATAAACATTCAAAATTATTTGGAGTTTTTGCTACTTCCATAAACATTCTGATAGAAATATTATGATTTCAGAAAAATCAGAAAAAAACAATTTTTTTCTGAGTAAAGAAGTAATACCGTATATGAGATCTTTCTTACATTCTTAACATTAGTAAATTCAGATTTTAAAAAAGCAATTATTTTCCAAACTTTTCAAGTTAGGGTACTCTACTGATGAGGGAAATGAAGGGTCAATAAAAGGGTATTGGTAGCCATTTGACAAGCCTGACTTAGCTCCCTAGACTAAAGCAAAATTTCACTGAGGATTTAGAAGAAATACTTTTTAAAACTAATAAGTTTAGATATGTTATGGGGTAGAGTACAAAACTGACACAAATCTTTAAACAATGAAATTAAACCTCTAAGAAATTATTACTTTGGGCCCTGTTTTACATGCCCAGATTGGGACAGGGGTGGAAGGTGGGACAGAGGATAATTTCATTCTCTGTTGCCTTCAGTGATATTTTACTTGGAAAGTAGAGAAGCAATATTTTACTTTATGCAACAACATGTTTTTAAAACTCTAACTAAATGCATTTTATAAAGTGAACACCGTTTAAATGCATCTGAGGACCTTAGCAGTTAACAAAACCATTCAAGGCAGGATGCCTTTTAATGGAGAGCTTCTCCTTACTAAGCCCAGGTATGAATCCTAAGTTCTCCAAACTAAAGAGGTATTTATAAAATCTATTTTCAGCATGTGCTTGACATATACATAGTTAATAAGAAAATAAGATCTCACGTGCTTTAATAAGTTCAATTTCCTCTATCAAACAGAAAAACTTACCAACATTAGGATTGAATCTTAGTGAGGAATTACCCATACTCAAACTTTATCCTAATCTCATATCCTTATTATAAAATATAATTCTAAATTTTATCATGACATTTAACCTGAGTAATTTATAAAAGAAATATTGAATTTAAAAACACGAAATAACAAAATACACACAAATTTCATCTATATTTCAGGATAACAGATGAAAAAGATTTTTAGTAAAGGAAAATTTCAAACAGATGGCCGGGCATGGTGGCTCATGCTTGTAATACTAGTGGGAGGATCCCTTGAGCTCAGGAGTTTAAGACCAGCCTGAGCAAGAGCAAGACCCCTGTCTCTACTAAGAATAGAAAAACTAGCCAGGCACTGTGGTGGCCTATATTCCCAGCTACTCAGGAGGCTGACGCAGGAGGACTGCTTGAACCCAGGAGTCTAAGATTGCCATGAACTATGACATCACGGCACTCTACCCAGGGAGAGATAAGAGATTCTGTCTCAAAAAAAAAAAAAAAAAAAAAGACAAAGCACTCTATCCTTGGGCAAAGGAGTGAAACTCTTGTCTCAAAAATAAATAAATAAAATATCAGTTAAAAGTGGATTCAGTTGATATCGTCAAAATTTTTTTCCCATATAGCCTTCACTTGAACGATACAGAATTTGTCTCATATTAGGGGTGCCCCCACACTGTACCCCATGGTTGAACTAATGTACACAGCTATGATTCAATAAAAAAAAAAAAAAAATTTTTCCCATATAAATGTATGGGAACATACAAACCCCCATATTCCCAGCTCTTAACCATAAGCAGCTCATAGCAATTTTCAACTTACCTTTAATCCATATTTTGAATCTACAACAGTTATGATACCTACAAAGAAATAAACATTTTAACCACCTTTTAAAAGAAAGGGTGTTTATTAATGTCGTACAACCATACTTGAGAATAAAAATTAATCTACTATTTCAGTTCACAAAAACTACTCAATAAACAAAGTATTTTTTTCTCTTGCCAATGTACGATTAAATTCACTCCACTAATAAGTCAACACATTTCAAATACGTGCTGAGTACCCAGTATTGTTTTAAGGTACTAAAGATAAAAAAATTCTAAAAACTAAATAAACAACTAAGAAAATGAGATTTCCCTGGCATTTAAAAACCTTATAATTCAAAATATAAGACAAATTTCATAATATAAAATCAAATGTGATAAATCACATAAGATGGGTTATTTCTAGTTCATTTTTACATGATCAAAATCAAGACAACATATATTCTATTGCTTAATGAGTCATCTTAGGATATCTTCTAACATATCTCACCAAAACTAGCTCATAAAAATGTTTTACATAGTATGTATGAAAACTAAGCTTCCAAATGATTAGTTTAGCAGTCTCTGAATATATGCTAAATAATTTTCAAAGGATAACAGCAGAATGAGTGTAATGATGCCTAAGCAATGCCACACATATTAGAGTCCAACCACAGGACCCAGCTTTAAGGACTCTTAAATTTCACCCCTTAGTCTTTAAAAGACTGGTTTTTAAAAAGGTGAAAGAGGGAAAGAGAGGGGAAAACATCATTGTTCAACTAAGGAAGTTTCTAATATGTCCTAAATGAAGACATACAGTTTGTAAGTTTACAAATTAGATTGTCCCAAAGTGTAAAGGTAAATATAGGAAAGGAAGATGTGCTTGATTCTTATCTTTAAGCACACCAAACATGGCCCTCACATTGTCTGGCTAAATAAAATAAAAAGCTCTTAACATTTTTTGCAGTGCATAAGTCAAACAACAGAGGATATAGGAAATCTGCATAGTATTTTCAAAGGAAAACTTCAGTCCAAGCACTAAATTAAAAGTTAAAATTAAAACCTGACACCTAGTTTTATCACTGCCTGAGGCTTTTGAATACATATGAACAAAGACTTAATCATCAAACTAAACAACTGCGAAGAATTAAATTATAGTAGGAATGAAGTAAAGAATGCAAATAATTAAAATCATATAGTAGGAATGAAGTAAAAATTAAAATTTACTTAGAAACAAAACTATTTAACTTACCATCAAGATAAATATCACTCCCTAATTCAGCATCAACCCAAAAGATAGAGGCCACAGCACCTGAAAATATATAATATTCATCATATAAAAATATACTCCAAACTGAGAAACATGGTTCTATTTAATTTGTTCCAATGCAATTAGCAGTTAAGCACATATACAAACTAAATCTGGGTTTCCTATCTTCTTATGGGAATTACAGTGACAGAACCATTCACTAGTTTACCTATATCTACCCCTCTCCCTATTTTCTTTAAAAAAAAAAAAAAAAAAAAAAGACCATCTCTTAACCACATACAAACAAAACATCATGCCTTTACCACTGCCATAATAATTTACCAACAGATATTATTAAATAATTTGAGTAGTATGGCTAGACGTATAAACCTATTTCTATTTTCTCATCTCCTAAAAATGATAATCATTCAGGTCACAATGATGAATTACCCCTTTAGAGGAAAAGCAAAACAAAACAGATAATTCCAAAATCACTCATTCAACAAAATTTACTTATAATTTTTGTAGAAAAGATAGCAAAATTATATATTCTAATCTTCTTCACATTACCTCGTACTGGCATAAAATTTGGGTCTGAGGAAAAATTATTTCAAAATAAGAAATTAAAACTTGTTTTTGACAGAAACTGGTTTATTAACAAACTATGTGCCCTGATTAGCATGCCACAGCACAAAAAAAAAAAAAAAAAAAAAAAAAAATGATAGCAAGGAAAGTGTTTGATTTTTCCAAACATCAGAGGCCCAGTTAGTGACAGGGCTGTCCAAAAGCATGAGCAAGGGGGAAAAACAAGGATAACGGAACTCATTCCAGTGTCAAAAGCTGTCCACCTACCCTGACAAGATGTGGTCCCCCAAGCATCATTCTGTGTCAACAATGAAATACCTGTCAGCTGTTTACAGTGATTACTCATGCAAGATATAGCAAGGGCCACAAGATCTAATGGTTTCCTGATATCTATTGATTTTTTCCCCAAAACTTAATAGTTTTCCAATTTGACTGAAATAGGATTTGTGAGTAACCGGGGCTGAATCAATCTCCATCCCTTTCAAAGAAATTACTTTACCATGACAATTATTTAGCTTAGAACAGAAGAGTGTCAGTCTCCTAAACAGGAAACAACTGAATTGCCAATAAAAATTTTGTTCACTTTCTTGGCTAAAAGCATTTTAATTAATGAGGGGGGGGAGTAAATCTACTGTATTATTACTTCAAACAATAAGTCACACAAAACTATTAATTTGTTCACTCAATAAAATACCTAACATCATAAATACATCATTTTATAATTTTTAAAAATTCATTGATTTCTATTCAGATGAACAGCTTGTCAGTCCTACCATTAACATTGACATATCAAGTTGAACTATAAGACTGAATTAAAGCTTTTACTCTAAATCTAAAGCCTTTACCTTTGATATAATACTTGCCAAACTGCACAAGAAAGAACTATTTAAAATTTGGATTAGCTTCATTCACTCACCTTCATTCCTCCTGTGTTTAGCAAGAGTGAAGGTGAGCGAATGAAGTTAATCTGTGGCTCAACAATCAGCGTGCTTTTTTCTCTCCAAGTAATACCTGGCAATGTCTGAATATATTTTTCATTATCTCAAGCAGGGGAGAGTTACTGGCATCTAGTGGGTAGAAGCTAGGGATACTATTAAACATCCTACAGTGCCCAGGACAAACCCCAACAACAAATAATTATACAACCCAAAATGTCACTTGTGCCAAGGCTGGCAAACCCGGACTAATAAAATAAAAATAGAAAAAATAAAACAAAAAAGCCCAAGTTTTATCAGCAACAGTGATATAACCTCCTGCCATAAATTCTGAAGAGTGACAATCAAAATAAGAAACAAAGTCCTCTGTTACTCTGGTCTGTCCTACTCTATTTCCCTACCCCAAATACACGTTGTAGGGAAATAGTTTTCAAAATCCTGATACTTATCAGAAATATCTTGCTGAATGGCAAGAAGTAGAACTGAGAGAAGAATAAACATTGCAGAGAAAGGTCAACAACAACAAAAAATCAAGACTAAATGTTTCTATCTAGCTCCACATATGGGGGAACAAGGTTACTTTCTGGGCTTCAAAGCAAAGTAAAGCAATAACTCTACCTATATCCCCACATGACATATAGGATGACTACACCTAAGCAACTGTAACAAACCCAAAAAGAGAATACTTGGTGTTTCAAGAGCAGAGCCTAAAAGCCACATTGCCCCATTGGAGTCTCAGTCACCCCTTTGCCCACTGCTCTCCCCCAACTTTCAGTAATACCCAGATTTTGATCTGGGGCTCAGGAGAAAAACAAGTTGGGTAACATGAGCAGGGTATTAAAAACATTCTTCTCAACATCCTATCTTCCCATTCTATGTAAATAGAAGTTCTCTGTCTGCTAGTTCAAGAACAACCCACATACACATGTACAACGCAGAGAAAAACAGAAAAGAAGATAAAAGGCAAGAAGGGAAAAAAATTAAAACATTGAATAGGGCATATAAGTGGCAAAGCATTCTTTTTAGAAGGAATATAATCTAAAAAATCAAAGAAAATTCTCATAAGACTAGAGCATTCACAAACTTTTTTTTTTTTTTTAGAGACAGAGTCTTACTGTATCTCCAGAGTGCTGTGGCATCACAGCTCACAGCAACCTCCAACTCCTGGGTTTAGACGATTCTCTTGCCTCAATCTCCCGAGTAGCTGAGAATATAGGCACCCGCCACAACACCTGGCTATTTTTTGTTTGTTGCAGTTTGGACCCCCATGTTTAGTATATGGGGCTGGCGCCCTATTCACTAGAGGTGCTTCCCACACAAAGCTTTCTTGACACAAAAAAAGGAGAAAACATAATAAAAGGAAAATAACAGCCAACAAAAAATATACTAGATTATGGAGCAATATACGTGAAATTCAGAAGGGAACAAATTGTGGTTCAGAAATTTTATGCTAGCTAAGTACTCCTTCAAGTATGTTAACAAAACCCAACTATTCTCAAGCAATAAAGAATGAAATATTCAAGAATTCACAGACTGCAGTTCTTATAACTTGAAAAAAGTACTGACAATGAAATTCACTCCATCAGAAGATGGATTAACTCAGGAATGGACAAGCTCTAGTAGTGACAATGAGCACTAAAACTATTTAAATGTAGAACTAAAGAGATTATGAAAAGTGTAAATGTTACAAACCTCATAACATAGCAAAGAATACAATTAACCAAAAGCAGATGGTAAGAGCATTAATTTTATGCTAGGGAGACAATAGATACTCCCCTAAAATCTAATCATATGGTTTAAAAACCAACTTATCCACTTTATATTCTTTGTAATCTGTTTTTTCTTCATTCATACTCTTGGTGAAGCAGTCATGTGATATTCAGCAATTCCTTCACGTACCATTCAGTTTCTCTTTCTTCTGTTAGAGTCAAGTAAACTGAATAATTATTAAAATTAGGACAAAGAATGTTAATCCATCCTTATAAAATTATTTCCATATATTCAGTCAGTTTTGAAACCCTCTTTCATGGAAGAGGGGTTTCCCAAACTCAAAGAAGTACAGACACCCTTTATCTTATTGCATCTCACTTTACTGCACTTTACAGAGAATGCATTTTTCACAAATTAAAGATTTGTGGCAACTCTGCATTAAGCAAATTTATTAGCACCATTTTTCCAACACCATGTGCTCACTTCGTGCCTGTTACATTTTGGTAATTCTCACATTATTTCAAACTTTTTCATTACAATTTTATCTGTTAAATGATCTATGATCAGTGATCTCTGATGCTACCATTGTAATTGTTTTAGAATGCCATGAACAGCGCCCATATAAGATGGCAAACTTAATGAGTGTTTTCTGGCTGCTCCACTGACTTTCCCTGTCTTCTGGCCTCCCTATTCCTTGAGATACAACAGTATTAAAATTAGGCCAATTAATAACTCTACAATGGCTTCTAAGGAAGAACTGCATGTCTGTCACTTTAAATCAAAAACTAGAAATTATTATGAGGAAGGCATGTTGAAAGCTAAAGACGGACAGCAAGCTAGGCCTCTTACAGGGAACAGTTAGCCAAGTTGTGAATGTAAAGGAGAAGTTATTGAAGGAAATTAAAAGCATTACTATGATGAATACATGAAAGATAAGAAAGCAAAATGGCCTACTTGCTGACAAGGAGAAATTCCAAACCCCATGATGAAACATGATGGCCAGTGTGAGCGGTCATGTCTAAGGAGAGGTGATGTGAGATATGGAGGTGGAACCCTCATGAAGAGATTAATGCTCTCTTAGCAGATGTGGGATTTGAGTGAATTTTCCTGTTGCTTCCCTCCAGAGAGCCGTTGTTAAAAGACCCTGGCACCTCCTCTTCTCTCTTGCTTCCTTCCTCTGCCTGAGATCTCTACACTCAGGCTGCCCTACACCTTCCACCATGAGTAAAAGCAGTCTGAGGCCCTTACCGAACATGTTGGTACCATGTTTCTTGTACAGAACAAGGCCCTAACTCTCTTTAATTCTATGAAGGCTGAGAGAGGTAAGGAATTTACAGAAGAAAAGTTTGAAGCTAACAGAGGTTGGTTCCTAAGGTTTAAGGAAAGAGGCTGTCTCTAAAACATAAAAGTGGTAAGGTAAAGTAGCAAGTGCAGATATAGACGTTGTCCAACAAGTTACCCAGAAGATCTAGCTAAGATAACTGATGAAAGCAGCTACACTTTGCAATGAAGACAAAACAGCCTTCTATTGGAAGAATACCATCTAGGATTTCTGTAGAAAGACATTAGTGCTTTGCTTCAAAGCTTCAAAACAGGCTGACTCTCTTGTTAAAGACTAATGCAACTAAGGACTTCAAGTTGAAGCCAAAGCTCATTTGCCATTCCAAAAATTTTATTGCACCAAAGAAGTATGCTAAATTTCCTCTGCCTATGCTCCATAAACAGAAAAACAAACCCTGAATGACAGCATGTCTATTGACAGGATGGTTTATGGAATATTTTTTAAGCCCACAACTGAGACCTACTGTTCAGAAACAAAGATTCCTTTCAGAATATTATTGCTCACTGACAATGCACCTGGTGACCCAAAAGCTCTGATGGAGACGTACAAGGGGATTAGCACTGTTTCTTGTCTAATAACACAACATCCTTTCTGAAGCCCATCTATCAAAAAGTAACTTCAACTTTCAAGTCTTATTTAAGAAATATATTGTGTAAGGCAATAGCTGCCATAGACAATGATTCCTCTGCTAAAAATTAAAAATTTTCTGAAAAAGATTCATCATTCTAGATGCCATTAAGAAAAGTGGTGATTCATGGGAGGAGGTCAAAATACCAACATGAATAGAGGTTTAGAAGAAGTTGATTCCAACTCTCATGGATGACTTTGTAGGATTCAAGACTTAAAGAGGAGGAAATAACTGCAAGAGAGCTACTAGAATTAGAGTCAGTGCCTAAAGATGTGAACCAATTGCTGCAACCTCATCATAATACTTTCATATACAAGGAGGTGCTTCTCACAGATGGGCAAAAAAAAGTGGTTTCAGGAGAATCTATTCCTGGGAAGATAATGTGAACACTGTTGAATGACAACAAAGGATTCAGAATATAACGTAAACTTAGTCAATAAAGCAGTGGCAGAAGAATGGTCCCAATTTTGAAGGTTCTACTATGGATAAAATGTAACTGAACAGCATCACATGCTACAGAGAAGTCTTTCATGATAAAAAGAGTCCATCAATACAGCAAACTTCATTTTTTTTTTTTTTTTGAGACAAGAGTCTCACTATGTCACACTTGGCACAGTGCCATGATGTCATAGCTCACAGCAACCTGAAACTCTTGGGCTTAAGTGATTCTCTTGCCTCAGCCTCCCAAGTAGATGGGACCACAGGCGCCCACCACAACGCTTGGCTATTTTTTGGTTGCAGTTGTCATTGTTGTTTAGGTGGCCTACTCTAGATTCGAACCCGCCAGCCTCAGTGCATGTGGCCGGTGCCATAACCACTGTGCTATGGGCGTAGAGTCTTCTTTTTTTTTCTTATTTTAAGAAATTGCCACAGCCACTCCAAACTCCAGGAACCACCGTATTGATCAGTTAGCAGCCATCAATATTGAGGCAAGACCCTCAAGACGCCAGGTAGAAGTACCTTAAAAAAGATTATGACTCAGTGATGGCTCAGATGATGGTTAGCACTTTTTAGCATTAAAATATTTTTAAATTAAGGTTTATCCTTTTTTAGGACATGATGCTATTGCATACTTAAAAGACTACAATATAGTATAAACATAACATCTATATGCACTTGGAAACCAAAAGTCTTGACTTGCTCTACTGCAATATTCACTTTATTGCAGTGGTCTGTAACTAAACCTGCAATATTTCTTAGATAAGGCTCAAGAAGTACCTGCAGTACCTTCTCAGCTTGCTGAGCCCAACCCTCGGAGATTCTAATTCTATCTAGGCTCTGGCTCAAGAATTAGCATTTTTAACAAGCTCCCAGCTGAGGCTGATCCTATTACTCAATACATCACACCAAGTAGCACTGGCAAAGAGAAATCCCTAGAATGAAACTTACCTATATTTTACAGTAGTATTTTTTTTAACTTTCATTTTGTACTACTTTAGGCATTCATTTCTTAAAATTAATTAATGTTCCTCCTTTACCCAAAAAATAAAGGCATCATAATGCACAGCAACCTTCAACTCAGGCTCAAGCGATCCTTTTGCCTCAGTTTTTTCTATTTTCAGTAGAGACAGGGGTCTCACTTTTGTTCAGGCTTGTTTCAAACTCGTGTGAACTTAAATAATCCACCTGCCTCAGCCTCCCAGAGTGCTAGGATTACAGGTGTGAGCCACTGACCCTGGTCTAAAAACAGGAAAATCTTAACTGAAATCTGGGCCAACAACTCATGGCTCTTGCATCACAATAATGCACCAGCACATACAGCACTGTCTGTGAGGTACTTTTTAGCCAGTAAACAAATAACTGTATTGGAACATCCTCCCTACTCACCTAATCTGGCCCAATAACATTTTTCTTTACCCAAAGATAAAGGAAATATTGAAAGAAAAACACTGATGACATTCCAGATAACAAGGGTAATACAACAATAACTTTGATAGCTATTCCAGCAAAAGAGTGCCAAAATTGCTTTGAAGCATGGACTAGGTGCTGGCATCAGTGCTTAGCTTTCCAAGGGGAGTACTTTGGAGGTGTCTGTAGTGATATTCAGCAAAAAGGTATACAGTACTTTTTCTAGGATGAGTTTGCGAACTTAATTGTCAGACCTTCATACTCTCAAAAGCAACAAGAGTTTTTATCTGTAAAGTGGCGAAATTGGCTATGATGAAAGAAATTGATATTTACTATTCCAAATTAAGGCATACAATACATCTTTCTCTCTTATCAGAGTCAAATAATTTAAAATTTAACCCAATAAGTCCAATCAACCGGTCAGATTTATGGGAAACATGACCCATGCCTACTCTTAAAGACCAAAATAGCCCTAATTCAGGACTATTTTGAAAATATGGGGACAATATTATTATGTAATAACTTTTAAGTACAATAACCACTGATTACATTTGAACCCACATATACACCCAGTATTTTTTTTGGATCACTATGACCCTTTCAGTAAATTACTTTAACATAGTTTTACAATGCCCAGTGCCACAGACCCACATCAAAAAAGAAATAACAATATAGGTCAGATTCATGAAACAAGTACAGAATGCTATGCAAATAAAGAATAAAGATTTAACCTAAAGATCATTTGGAGAAAAATAAATAGAAGTTATTAGAGTTTGGTAAGAAGGTAACAAAAACCCATCCAGTGTTAGAAACAGGTGGACTCTATGTAGCTTTCCATAGGGAAATTTAGATATAATGCTATTCAGATATTAAAAATTATATTGATAATCATTAATTCCATACTAGGAAAAAGGCTGAGTAGGCTCAATTTAATTGTTTATTCTTTGATACCTTAAGACAACATCTACAAGTAAAATTATTTCAATTTTTGTAGAAAAACAAAATACTAAAAATTAATGTAAATATCTAAAAGCCTTTATATATCTGCCTTAGATATATAAGAGACCCTCTCAGAAGGCTAGACTAGAAAGTAAACAGAAATAAAATCTACATACAACTAATTACATTCATAGTCCTTACTCCATATCTATGGGCTCCATATCCATGGGTTCCACATTCATGGATTCAACCAACTGTAAAATCAAAAAAAAAAAAAAAAAAGAAACAAAGACAGCTGCATCTGTATTGAACATGTGAAGACTTATTATCTTATTATTTCTAAACAATACAGTATAACAACTATTGTTATTAGGTATTATAAGTAATCTAGAGATGACTTAAAGTATACAAGAGGATGTGTATTGGTTATATGCAAATATTACATCATTTTATATCACAGACTTGAGCACTGCAGATTATAGTATCCTTGGGGGTCCTGAAACAAATCCCCCATGAATACCAGGGATGACTGTACTTAGAAATTTCCATTTTTCTTAAATTTCCGTATTTTTAACAACTTGCTCCTATCAATAACCCTTAATCAATAAAATTTCAAATTCTATAGAAAGTACCAAGTATTCTACTCACCATAATCTGGCAAAGAAAATGACAATGCAGTACTTTTTATCTTTAGAACCAAAAACATTATAACTCAAAAGCTTTAATACCCATTTTAGAATTCCTCTAATATAGACAGGCGAATGGCCTATAAACACATGAAAAAAATGCTCATCATCTTTAATCATCAGAGAAATTCAAATCAAAACCACTTTGAGAGGGCGGCACCTGTGGCTCAATGGGTAGGGCGCTGGCCCCATATACCAAGGGGTTCGAACCTGGCTCTGGCCAAACTGCAACAAAAAATAGCCAGGCGTTGTGGTGGGCACCCGTAGTCCCAGCTACTCAGGAGGCTAAGACAAGAGAATCGCCTAAGCCCAGGAGCTGGATGTTGCTATGAGCTGTGATGCCACAGCACTCTACTGAGGGTGATAAAGTGAGACTCTGTCACTGGAGAAAAAAAAAAAAAACCACTTTGAGATATCATTTAACTCCAGTAAGACTAGCCCACATAACAAAAATCAGAAAACTACAGATGTTGGCATAGATGCAGAGAGAAGGGAACACTTCACTGCTGGTGAGAATGCAAGCTAATACAACCTTTTTGGACACAAGTTTGGAGAATACTCAAGGAACTAAAAGTAGACCTACCATTCGATTCTGTAATTCCTCTACTAGATAGATACACAGATGATCAAAATCACTTTACAACAAAGACATATGTACCAGAATGTTTAATGCAACTCAATTCATAATTACCAAGACATGGAAACAGCTCAAGTGCTCATTGACCTATGAATGGATTAACAAATTGTGGTATATGTAGAGCATGGAATACTATGTGCCCATAAAAAAAGATGGAGACTTCACATCTTTTATGTTTACCTGGATGGAGCTGGAACATATTCTTCTTAGTAAAGTATCTCAAGAATGGGAGAAAAAAGTATCCAATGTACTCAATACTACTATGAAATCAATATATAATCACCTACACATTCATAGGAATGGTAAAACATAGCTATAGTCCTAGTCCAGAAAGTAGAAGGGAAGAAAAGGGAGAGCAGAGAAGAGAAGAGAGGAGGGGAGAGGAGGGAAAGGGAGAGAGGCAGGAGGAGAGAGGGCATCTGGGGAGACCTCACATAATATGCATGATGCAATGGTACATTTCAAAACTATTAAGAAAAGAGTACGGTTGAAGAATGTGCATCAACACTGCTGAGGCGAGCTGTGACCCCAAGGATACAAACAAAACAACAAAAGGTACAAAAATCCATCACCAAGCAGACAGGAGTCCCCTCCCCCATGAGAACAGCTCGTAGTATACTCCACGTAAACAAGCGAGCAGAGTTCCTCCCATTTTATCCCGTGGGAGAGACCCTATAAAAACCAGACCTCTTTCCCCTACCAGGGTGCCATGGCACTCTCCCCATAAAACTGTATATATTCTCTACCTGCAATTTTGAACTCCCAGCACTCCCCTCCACTCTCACCTGAGGTCTGGAACCCTGTTCCCTGTGGAGTCCAGATTCTTGAGCATTTTCTCGAGGGGTGTGGATGGGGGCATGGCCTGTTGCTGACGTGTGCTGATTCTCCCTCTCTCACGGTCAGCTGAGAGGGAACCTCAGCCAAGAGGGAACCATACAGGAGTGGTGGTGCCATGAGGCACAAAGTGGCAGCCACAGCAGGAACAATGGGGCTCACATCCTTGGGGATACTTTGAAAGGACACTCCCAGTCTCTCTGGGCAACCAGAGGAGGCAGGGCATCTTCTCCAGTAGCAGTCACTGGCAGAACAGATCTGGGACCGAAACACAGGCCCCGTGAGTAAAGGGTATGCCTGAGGCAGTACCAGCCTGGGCAGAGAGCGCAGATTAGAACACGGACAGGCAGAGACAGCAGACTCCCAGGGTTGGGCTGACCCAGAGGACTTGTTCACTGAGCCTCAGACGCACTCGGCCCTCAGGGGATCATAGCTGAGACAAAAGCCAGCAGACAGAGGCTGGAACTGACAGCTGAGTCCCAAGCTCTGACCATTCACCCCAACACAAACTGCAGCCAAGTACAGGGCAGCTGCACAGACAGGACTGAGTTACTCAAATAGCCTCTGGTCCACACAAGAATATAGCCAGGACAGAAACAAATTCTGCGAAGTTGTTCTGTTCTGTCAGCAACATCAATCAGGGGCAGGGCAAGAGCTGAGTGAAATACCCCAGCCCCCATTAAGCACCCAAGGTTGTCAGGCCTCACCTCCCCCTGCAGGATGGTGGCAGAGTGTGGCAGCCTGGCTGAGGAGACAGAGATCTCCCTGTGACTCAGTGAGGCACAAACCCCTTGAGCATCTGCTCATTGGAGGAAATTGGGTCACAGCCCTGCAGGTTATCAATGACTGGGTGTGGCACAGGTACAAGGTGGGAAAGGAGACATCAACCTTCCCAGACTAATTTATTTGCTGGGTGGGTCCTTCTGACTTCACAAAGCACCTGAGCTTCCAGCAGACCCTTGCTATCTTGTTGCTGGAGACCTTTTGAACTCTCCCACCTGAGACTGGTGCTGACTGGGACAACTGATTTGGATCTCTTGAACTGGGCCAATCACCTGAGGACTATCCAAAGTGATACCCTGGGTGTGTGGTTGTAGAAAGGTTTTATTTTCCTTTTCCAATTGTTGCCTGTGGGGGGCGGGGTGACTCAATTGCTGGTATTTCTCCACAGCTGACACTTCAACCCAGAGTAACTGATTCTAGGGTAAGACAGAGACCAGCTGAAAATAAGACAGAGCCACTTAGCCTAAACACACCAAGAAGGTCCCCAGTTGCTCAGGCCATAGCACTATGCAGGTCCTTGGCAAACTCTAGGGGACAAGGTACAGACACCAGTCCCAGATTTTGGGCAAAGGACTGGCCAATCACTACTCCTGGAGCCTCCAACCCAACTTCTCCTTATCATCTCATCTAGCCAAATGGTGTAAAATAATCATGGGGTGAAATCAGCGGAAAAGCTCAGGTACATTGAATAACCAGAGTAGATCAACCCCCCCCAAGGAACAATTTGGCAGACACAAATAAAGATCCCATTCATAAATAGATGGCTGAGATGTCAGAAACCAAATTCAGAATTTGGATTGCAAATAAGATCAATAGAATACAGGAAAAGTTGGAATTAGAAATTCAAGGAGCATTTTAAAAGTTGTTTCAAGAACTCAAGGAATTCAAAGACAAAATCACCAAAGGTTTTGACACATTGAGACAAGAATTTGCAGCCCTCAAAGATCTGAGAAATACAGTACAATCCCTCAGTAACAGAATGGAGCAAGCAGAAGAAAGGATTTCTGACATTGAAGACAAAGCTTTCAAATGCTCCCAAACTCTCAAAGAGGAAGAGAAAAGGAGAGCAAAAACAGATTATTCTCTCAGAGAGCTCTGGAATAATTCAAAGAAAAGCAATATTTGCCTTACAGGAATCCCTGAAGCCAATGAAGTGGCTTCGCAAGGCACAGAGGCTCTTCTTCACGAGATTATGAAAGAGAACTTTCCAGACTAGTCAAGAGATTCTGAAATTCAGATAGCAGACACTTTCAGAACCCCAGCATGACTCAACCAGAATAAGACATCCCCCAGGCACATCATAATTAACTTCACTAAAGTTAATATGAAGGAAAAAAATTCTGAAAGCAGCCAGACGTAAGAAAACCATAACCTACAAGGGAAAAAATATCAGAATAACTACAGCTCTCTCTGCTGAAGCCTTTCAAGCTAGAAGAGGGTGGCCATTGACTTTTATTCTCCTAAAACAAAATAACTTTCAACCTAGGATCCTGTATCCAGCTAAACTGGGTTTCATTTATGATGGAGGAATTAAATACTTTAATGACATTCACATGTTGAAAAAATTTGTCATAACTAAACCAGCTCTCCAGGATATTTTCAGACCTATCCTCCATAATGACCGGCGCAATCCTCCACCACAAAAGTAAACTCACTCAGAAACTTTTGATCAAATTCCAACTTCCACAGTGGCGAAAGAATTAAAAATGTCCACTAGACTTTTGAAAACCTTGATACCAAAATTCTTCCAGGCTTATGAATATTCTCAATTAATGTGAATGCCTTTAATTGTCCTCTAAAGAGGCAAAGGTTGGCTGATTGGATACAAAAACTCAGGCCAGATATCTACTGCATACAAGAATCTCATCTTACCTTAAAAGATAAATATACTCTCAGGGTGAAGGGATAGTCATCTATGTTGGAAAACAGAAAAAAAGCAGATCTTGCAATCTTATTCCCAGATACAATAGGCTTTAAACCAACAAAAGGAAGGAAGGGTGAGGATGGACACTTCATATTTGTTAAGGGTAATACTCAATATCATAAGATTTCAGTTATTAATATTTATGCACCCAACCAGAATGCACCTCAATTTATAAGAAAAACTCTAACAGACATGAGCAACTTGACTTCCTCCACCTCCATATTAGTTGGAGATTTTAACACTCCTTTAGCAGTGTTGGATAGATCCTCCAACAAGAAGCTAAGCAAAGAAATTTTCGATTTAAACTTAACCATTCAACATTTAGATTTAGCAGACATCTACAGAACATTTCATACCAACAAAACTGAACACACATTCTTCTCATCAGCCCATGGAACATACTCCAAAATCGACCACATCGTAGGTCACAAGTCTAACCTCAGCAAATTTAAAAGAATAGAAATTATTCCTTGCATCTTCTCCGACTATCATGGAATAAAAGTTGAACTCAATAGCAACAGGAATCTGCATATTCATACAAAAACATGGAAACTAAATAACTTTATGCTGAATGATGGGTCATAGACGAGATTAAGAAGGAAATTACCAAATTTTTGGAACAAAATGACAATGAAGATATGAATTATCAGAGCCTCTGGGATACTGCAAGGACAATCCTAAGAGGGAAATTTATAGCACTGCAAGCCTTCCTCAAGAAAATGGAAAGAGAGGAAGTTAACAACTTAATAGGACATCTCAAGCAATTGGAAAAGGAAGAACAATCCCATCCCAAACCCAGCAGAAGAAAAGTAACCAAAATTAAAGCAGAATTCAATGAAACTGAAAACAAAAGAATTATACAACAGATCAATAAATCAAAAAGTTGGTTTTTTGAAAAGATTAATAAAATAGATAAACCTTTGGCTAACCTAACAAGGAAAAAAAAGAGTAAAATCTCTAATTTCAATCAATCAGAAATGGCAAAGACAAAATAACAACAGACTCCTCAGAAATTCAAAAAATCCTTAAAGAATATTACAAGAAACTTTACTCTCAGAAATATGAAAATCTGAAGGAAACTGACCAATACTTGGGAGCACCCCACCTTCCAAGACTCAGCCAGAATGCAGTGGAAATGTTGAACAGGCCTAAATCAAGTTCTGAAATAGCATCAACTATACAAAATCTCCCTAAAAAGAAAAGCATGGGACCAGATGGCTTCACGTCAGAATTCTACCAAACCTTTAAAGAGGAACTAGTACCTATATTACTCAACCTTTTCCAAAATATATCAAAAAAAGGAATACTACCCAACACATTCTATGAAGCAAACATCACCTTGATCCCCAAACCAGGAAAAGATCCAACAAGAAAAGAAAATTATAGACCAATATCACTAATGAATATCAATGCAAAAATATTCAACAAGATCCTAACAAACAGAATCCAGCAACACATCAAACAAATTATATACCATGACCAAGTGGGCTTTATCCCAAGGTCTCAGGGCTGGTTCAATATACGTAAATCTATAAATATAATTCAGCACATAAACAAATTAAAAAACAAAGACCATATGATTCTCTTAAATGATGCAGAAAAAGCTTTTGATAACATCCAGCATCCCTTCATAATCAGAACACTTAAGAAAATTGGTATAGAAGGGACATTTCTTAAACTGATAGAGGCCATTTACAGCAAATCCACAGCCAATATCATACTGAATGGAGTTAAATTGAAACCATTTCCACTCCGATCAGGAACCAGGCAAGATTGCCCATTGTCTCCACTGCTCTTTAACACTGTAATGGAAGTTTCAGCCATTGCAAATAGGGAAGAAAAGGCGATCAAGGGTATCCATATAGGGTCAGAAGAGATCAAAATTTCACTCTTCTCAGATGATATGATTATATTCCTAAAAAACACCAGGGATTCTACTACAAAACTTTTAGAAGTGATCAAGGAAAACAGCACTGTCTCAAGTTACAAAATCAATACTCATAAATCTGTAGCCTTTATATATACCAACAATAGCCAAGCTGAAAAAACAGTCAGGGTCTCTATTCCATTCAGAGTAGTGCCAAAGAAGATGAAATATTTGGGAGTTTACCTAATAAAGGACGTAAAAGATCTCTATAAAGAGAACTACAAAACTCTAAGAAAAGAAACAGCTAAAAATGTTAACAAATGGAAAAACATACCATGCTCATGGCTGGGAAGAATCAACATTGTTAAAATGTCCATATTGCCCAAAGCAATATACAATTTTAATGCAATCCCTATTAAAGCTCCATTGTCATACTTTAAAGATCTTGGAAAAATAATACATCATTTTATATGGAATCAGAAAAACCTTGAATAGCCAAGACATTACTCAGAAATAAAAACAAAGCAGGAAGAATTACACTACCAGACCTCAGAAGATACTACAAATCGATAGTGATCAAAACAGCATGGTACTGGCACAAAAACAGAGAGGTAGATATATGGAACAGAATAGAGAACCAAGAGATGAATCCAGCTGCCTACCATTATTTGGTCTTTGACAAGCCAAATAAAAACATTCAGTAGGGAAAAGATTCCCTATTTAACAAATGGTGCTAGATGAACTGGCTAGTGACCTGTAGAAGACTAAAACTGGACCCACACCTTTCACCATTAACTAAGATAGACTCTCACTGGATTAAAGATTTAAACTTAAGAGATGAAACTATAAAAATATTAGAAGAAAGTGCAGAGAAAACTCTTGAAGGAATCAGCCTGGGTGAATATTTTATGAGGAGGACTCCCCAGGCAATTGAAGCAGCGTCAAAAATACTCTACTGGGACCTGATGAAACTAAAAAGCTTCTGCACAGCCAAGAACACAGAAAGTAAAGTAAGCAGACAGCCTTCAGAATGGGCAAGGATATTTGCAGGTTATGCCTCCCACAAAGGTTTAAGAACCAGAATTCACAGAGAACTCAAACTTTTGAACAAGAAAAGAATAAGTGATCCCATCTTAGCGTGGGCAAAGGACTTGAAGAGAAACTTCTCTGAAGAAGACAGGCTCAAGGTCTACAAACACATGAAAAAATGCTCATCATCTTTAATCATCAGAGAAATGTAAATCAAAACCACTTTGAGATATCATCTAACCCCAGTAAGATTAGCCCACATAACAAAATCCCCAAACCAGAGTTGTTGGCATGGATGTAGAGAAAAGGGAACACTTCTACATTGGTGGTAGGAATGCAAACTAATATGTTCCTTTTGGAAAGATGTTTGGAGAATACTTAGAGATCTAAAAATAGATCTGCTATTCGATCCTATAATTCCCCTGCTAGGTATATATTCAGAAGACCAAAAATCACATTATAACAAAGATATTTATTTGTACCAGAATGTTTATTGCAGCCCAATTCATAATTGCTAAGTCATGGAAGAAGCTCGAGTGTCCATCAACCGATGAATGGATTAATAAATTGTGGTATATGTATACCATGGAATATGATGCAGCCTTATTAGTTTATCTTTTAATTTTATATTTTATTTTTAACTGACAAAAATTATATATTTATAGTGTGCAGCATGATACTTTGATACATACATGCATACGTTGTGGAATAACTAAATGAAGCTAATTCACATAGCCATTACCCACATACTGGTGTTTTTTTTTTTAATTTTGTAGTGAGAACATTTAAACTCTCTTAGCAATTATCAAATACATGATAATCTGTTATTCACATAATCACCATGCTATACACTGCCTCTCCTGACTCCTGTCCGAGATTTTGTATTCCTAGACCAATGTCTCTCTGCCCTGCTGCCCCATGCCCCAGCCCTTAGTAACTACTATTTTAGTTCTCTACTCCTATGAATTTGATTTTTTAAGATTCCTTCCACATGTAAGTGAGATTAGTATTTGTCTTTCTGTGACTAACTTATTTCACTTATAATTTCTCTAGCGTAGTTGGAGACTTCCCCCAATAACATTTAAGGAAGTTGAGAAGAAAGTGTTTTATAAACTGTATTCCATGATTCTACAAAGAGCAAAATTAAATCAGTTTGCCTGGCATACAAATTGAGATGTGCATTTTATTTTCTGAGGCAGAGTCCTGCTCTGTTGCCTAACTAGAGTGCAGTGGCATCAGCTTAGCTTACTGCAATCTCAAACACGTGGGCTCAAGCCATCCTCTTGCCTCAGCCTCCTGAGTAGCTGGGACTACAGCCGTGCAAAGCCATGTGGCTTATTTTTTGTAGAGATGAGGTCCTGCTATTGCCCAGGCTGGTCTTGAACTCCTGGCCTCAGAAAATCCTCCTGTGTCAGCCTTCCAAAGTGTTGGGATTCTAGGCATGAGCCACTAGATTGGCAGGGATCAGCATCTTATTTAAGTCGCTTAACTTGAAAAATTTAGAGAATGGTTGGCAATGTTTACCCCACCTGGGGCATTCTTTTATGTCTAGAAATTTAAGCATTAAATAAGAAATGAGAAGTTATGATCCATTATTATTAGCCAGAATATTTCCCAACTTTTTATTTCTGAACTGCAAGTTACCAATTGATACTTTCTTTTCACCTTCTCCTTTGGCTTTGCATATGTCCCTATGGAACTGTGAGTGTGGTGAAAGGGAAAATTCACCCTACCCTCTGAATTGCTGAGTAATCAAAAAGTATTGGAATTCTCCTCTGACATTAGTGGTGTGATGATTTGTAATTCATCTATTCTCTATTCCTCATCTATAAATGCAAAACTACATATCTGTGATTTTATTCTATTTATACAGTCTTAAGCAGCGATCGACTTTTCTGTAGCCCTTTTAAGCCTTCATTCTCTCCTTTGAGGAGTAGGAATTATGCTACCATTCCTTTTTACTCTATAGCCTTTTCATTAGAAAAATGAAATGATGAAAATATACTATATATATATATATATATGTGTGTGTGAGAGAGATTTATAAATGACAGAATCATTATATACAAAGAATAACACAGGAGTGGAACAAAAACAGCTTTTACAGCTCATTATGATCTATCAAGAAAGAGTCCATTCATTTTACAAATATTTATCGAGCACTTACTTTGAGCAGGATACTATTCTTCAGATTGAGGATATATCAGTGAATAAAAAGGAGAATTCTCTGCCCTTGTGGAAGTATTATCTTCACTTTACCTGGAAGTAATGCTCCTGGTTTGAAATGCGTATTTTCTTTCAAGTCTCTTGTTCCTGAAAAAGGTGATGAGAAATAATTAACTCCTAATTAGCACTTTCTACTTAACTAGGGAATCTGGTTGCCTTTCCCTTCATTGTGATTTTCAGTTAAGAGTTTTTAATACTTACACTATTAAAAGGTGCTGTTTCCTCCATGGTCATTTGAGCCTGTTTTAAGGATGAGAAGGGATTTATATCAGTCATTCCAAAATCTTATGTTTTTATGTGGTCCTCCCTGTTGCCAGCAGCGTACATAAGAAAATGATGCTTTGGTTCAGCGCCTGTAGCTCAACAGGCTAAGGCACCAGCCACATACACCTGAGCTGGCGAGTTGGAAACAACAATGACGGCTGCAACCAAAAAATGGCTGGGCGTTGTGGTGGGCGCCTGTAGTTCCAGCTACTTGGGAGGCGGAGGCAAGAGACTCACTTGAGCCCAGGAATTGGAGGTTGCTATGAGCTGTAATGCCACAGCACTCTATCCAGGGTGACAGCTTGAGGCTCTGTCTCAACAAAAATGATGCTTTGGTGGGGTTAAGTGTCCAGGACCTGAGAAAGGTCAAACGGACTTATTTTATTTAGGGCGTACCCTGCCCCTAAGCCTGTTAACACCAGTGCTTAGTTTGTTGAGCTCAGCTACCCCATAATACCAAAATAGTACTCATGCTAACCTTTAGTGAGAAGACAGGTGGAAAGACTGTAGGTTAAATAATTTATTAAATATGTCATTTTTTAAAATGATGCTCATTGTCATGGTCGAAAACATTATTGAACCTTTTCTGTCATTTAATGCTAAGGGCATGTTTTTTCTTTCTCTAGCTTATTTGTAGAAAAGCTTCCTAGTCATCGAGATTACCAGCAATGCGCCGTACCTGAAAAGCAGGATATTATGAAGGTATAATGGGGTTGATTTCCACTGTGGGATCAAATGCTCCCTAAGTATCCATTATTGATTCGACCCTCTCCACCCTTCCTCCTTCTCTTCCTCCTGAGAGTTTGAGGGCAAGAATTTTATTCCATTAGCCTTGATGTTTCGATCCCTTCTTAGACATTTAATGATCATTACCGAGCCAAAGTGGGGTGTCTAATTGATGTTAGGGGGAAAGAAACAAAGAAAAAGGTCACCTTATGGTGTGAAAAAGAAATTATTTTACGTTCCTCCCGGAGATTGAGAGAATGGTTGTCTATTCTTCCGAACATGTATAAGATAATGATATTGGCTGGCTTTGATTATTCTGTACAGCCTTGAACCAAATAACTATTTCAAAATCAGTGTTGCTTATTTAGGTAGCCACAGGGCTCTAACCATTTACTTCTTATGGCACTGGGCTTTTAGATAATACAGTGTTGTTGGTAGGGGTGAGAATGGCCTAAAATATTCTCAAGGAAAAAAAAAAAGATTGCTGCCAGTGCATTTATTAATCATCAACACATTTATAGTTCCACATATCTCTAGCTGAAAATACGTTATGTTAAATAAACATTTTAAATGTTTCCAGTTTATTTGCCTTAACAAGCTTATGTTGATATTATATGCAGGAAGCTTAAAAAAAAGTATATAAAGCCAAAGCCAATCACAGCATAAAATTTTAAAGAACTTTTGAAAATTCCTTTACCATACAATGAAATAAAGGCTCTCCTGCAAAGTCTTTTCAGGCTTGAGGCTGCATGCAAGTAAAACTTAGATTTTGTCAAAACTGTCATGTACATTTTTTTAATGTATACACTGGCTTACCTGAAGAGTCGCTCATTATCATGTATTTCTGTAGCATTTTTCTTCACTTCTCTTGTTCCTTCAACCTCAAAGAGTTCTGTATGGAAACCAAAGGTTCCAGGCAGCCAAGGTAACTCTTACACAATAATTAAAGGTTATTCTTATTATCTTTATTTGTAGGACAAAAACAAATTCTCCAAAAACATACACATTTCATTTAGTTACACTTGTTGAATAGATGGATAGGTGAATGAATAAAGGAACAAATGACAATGAAGAGGACAGAAACTTGGGTGGGAGAGCCTGGTTAGAGTCAGGGTGGGAGAGCCTGGTTAGAGTCAAGGCCTCACTGGGCCCTTAGCTGGTTGGATAATACTGGACCAGACTTTCAATCTCTCTAAACCTTTATTTCCTCACCTCTAAAAAGGAGAGTAGCATTTGGACTATATCAGGTTTCCCAGATTTGCCTGCCATTAAAAATCACTGTGGAAGGTGTTTGAGCTCCAGATTCCCCCACATCTTCTCTAGAGATATTCGTTCAGAACATCGGGGATTAGCCCTGGGAATCTGTATTTTTATGAAAAGTGCCTCATCTGCTTTATAAGTGACTTATGTACTGTGGAATGTGTTATTGATTACAAACCCAGTACCTAAAAGGTGTGTACCTGCCTAAACAGAGTGCTTATCTACACAGTAGAGTCAATTGAGTTCTTTCAGAAGGGATATTTTTTCTTACTTTCAGAAAAAGAATATTTTAGATCCCTGAAAGAGAGACGTTTGTTTTTGTGCCATCATCTTTGGTTACTCAGTTTCACTTGATTTCTAATACATACAGCAGCTGTTTTTCTTTCTCAGCTGATGATCTGAAAGAATATATTGAAAATCCCACTAATCAATATGTGTATTTTTAAAAGAAACTGAAGGAGATTGCATTCCCAAGGACAGATGAATTGAAAAAGGACCTTTTAAAGAAATATAACATAGAATACCAAGAATATTTGCAAAGCAAAGTAAGTTCAATTGGTACATTTATTTCATGACTGTTTTCTGTGCAGATATTTTCAGAGTATCATTTTTATGTGACGATTTTTTAAATATATGCATTTAAATTAAAGATACAATGATATGAAAATAATAAAAAAAATGTATGTTGATGTCCAGGTTAAGCATGTGGACCAAAGATGTGATATTTCCTTTTCCTTACAATATCTAATAAAACAATGCATCGGAAAATAGATTTCTCACAGTGATTTAAAGAGAGATTTTTGACCAATTCTTTTCCAGTGGTAACCTTGAGCTCGGTGGCTGTTCTTTGGTAGATGAATAGACGTAGTCGGAAGTAGGGAGAGCAGTGCATGGTTTCAGATGTGCCTAATTACTAGGCCTTGGAAATGTGACTTTGATTCTTAAATATTACCGTCAATCTTTGTTTGAGATGGAATAACAGCCACCTATATAATGAAATGTAATTGTATCTCCAATCTAGATGTCCGTCTAGATTGTTATTAAATAAAGAGTGAACATGATAATGATTTCTAAGAAACAAGAAGGCATTGAATGGAAAATGACCAGTCAGCTTATGGGATACTCAAGTTCAACTTGTGAATTCATAAATTTTATGGCGTTATTATAAACATGGTTTTGCTTTTGTCACTTGTTGTGTTCTATTTGCTTTGGAGGGTGCCGCCTTCACTGACTGTGCCTTCGGTTCAGTTTCTTCAGCTCTGAAAATCATCATTTCACTTGTTGACGTTCAGTTATTGGCATAACTGGAAGGCTGGTTTGAGCGAGGTGTTTCCACTAAGTGGTAGAAGGGATGTTGAAATTGGAAGTTTCCCTCAAGTGTGGATATTAATAATTTGCTTTGAAATCTGAAAGATAAAAATGATCTTGAAGGTGAAGACAAAGAATTAGCAAGGGAGAGGAAAGCCAAGTTCAGGACTCCGTTCCGCTCTCTGTAGTGTGCACCACCCTCCCCTCAGCACCTCCCTGGGGGGAACAGCCTCGGCAGCTACTCTCCGTTCTGCCTTTGGCGATGCCCATCACCTCACCGCCCACACTAGTATTCCACGCAGAAATCTGTGCGGGGATGGTGTTGCAGCCTGGGTGTTGTGCCCAGAGAGCCCTCACTGTAGCAGCATCACGTGGAGGCTTGTTAGATGTGCAGCATCTCAGGACCCAGTCCAGACCTGCCGAATCAGAATTTACACGTGTAACAAGACCCAGGGTGGTGCCTATGCACTCAAACGCTGCTATAAGCTGTGTCCTTCATGCTACCCCCACCTTATAGGAGCTCTTAAAATCTAGTTTTATTCAAAGTCCTTTGTGGAACTTGTAAGAATTTCATATTCTCTGACATAATGATGCTTGAATATCTGGTTAGGACTGGAGAGCTTAGATGACTCATTGTTATTACAATACTTGTTAGTTCTGATAGAGATGGTTGATTGAGATATATTTTGAGAAGTTTTTAGTGATTTCCCCTTCTCTATAAAGTTCCAGCCAAGTATTTCTAAAGGCAAACACAGAAAGTTCTAGGGTAGTACTGTCCCGTAGCACTTCCTGTGAGGGTGGAAATGTTCTGTTCAGTAGCCGCTAGCCATGTGTGGCTATTGGGTACTTAAACATGACTAGTGAGACCGAGGAACTGAATAGCTTACTTCATTTAATTTTATAAGTTTATTAATATAAGTTTGAGTAAGCACCTGTGGCTGTCAGGAGAGCAGTCTAGGGATGAGGCGTTTATTCCATATGATCTGGTTGATCAGGCTAAACAGACAACCCTTGACCTTGACTGTCTAGTATTTAGATGTACAAGGAGATTGTGAGATTGCCACAGCCTGTCTCTAGTAAAATATGAGTGGATTTAGAACTGCTGTCTAAATCAGATCCAGGGGCTTTTTTGTGTGTTGCTAGCATCTAGACTTTTCTCTGCTAGACAATTGAAAGTGTCTAATCCCAATGCAATGTTTTTGCCTTAAAAACTAACCTTTTCTTCTGGCCACCTCATTTTTTAGAACAAATATAAAGCCGAAATTCTCAAAAAACTGGAGCATCAGAGAATGATAGAGGCCGAGAGAAAGCGGATTGCTCAGATGCGCCAACAGCAGCTAGAATCGGAGCAGTTTCTGTTTTTCGAGGACCAACTCAAGAAGCAAGAATTAGCCCGAGGTCAGATGCGCAGTCAGGAGCCCGCGGCCGTGCTGTCGGAGCAGATCGATGGGAGCGCTTTGTCCTGCTTTTCCCCACACCAGAACAATTCCTTGCTGAATGTATTTGCAGATCAACCTACTAAAAGTGAAGTGACCAGTCATGCTGGTCATTCTCCTCCTGTCAACAGGGCCTTAACGCCAGCTGCGACTCTAAGTGCTGTTCAGAGTAAGTGAGGAAATTCAGCCCTAAAAGACCTTGAGGCTCCTCAATGAATGGGACTCTATTTTGTCACTGAACAGAAATTTTATTTATTGTTTGTTTGTTTTTTGAGACAGAATCTTGCTTCGTTGCCCTCAGTAGAGTGCCCTGGCCTCCCAGCTCATAGCAACCTCAAACTCTTAGGCTCAAGTGATCCTCTTGCCTTAGCCTCCTGAGTAGCTGGGACTACAGGCTACAGGCTACAGGCTGTACTATAGGCTACCCTCTACAATGACCAGCTACTTTTATAGACAGGGTCTTCTCTTGGTCAAACAGGTCTCAAACTCCTAAGCTCAAAGAAACCACCTACCTCGGCCTCCCAGAGTGCTGGGATTACAGGCATGAGCCTCTGTGCCTGGCCTGGAACAGAGATTTTAAATAAGAATCCCATCATTTTTTTTTCTTCCGTGTATTTTAACTAAGAAACACATACTTCTAAAGGTAAATACTTATACTGGAGAGAAGAAAGCTGTAGCAAAAATTGTTTGTCCAGACCTTTGCTCTAGAATAAAATGTTTCACCCTAGTATGTTTAGCTTTATCTCTGGAGAGATTCTCATGCCCACAGACAGTTGAACAGACTACACCTGTGTTCCTACAGCAGTTAGTGCCACTCAGGATTGCTCTGTCAGTGCTGGCAGGTTTCCAAAATCAATTAGTGAGTTCTTCCTGACATGGCAGGTGGAATTTGTGTTCTCATTTATTTTAAATGAGTTATGATAGACAACCATTTCACAAGTTACTTTACTGCTAATAATTATTTCCCCAAATGTTGTGCTTTTACTTACTGATCACCAACTTTCATAAAGATATGAGTATATATGGTAAACGCGATAAAGAATGTTTAGCCTCAGGGGGTGCCTGTGGCTCCAAGGAGTAGGGCACCGGCCCCATATACTGGAGGTAGAGGGTTCAAACCCAGCTCCAGCCAAAAACTGCAAAAAAAAAAAAAAAAAAATGTTTAGGCTGTCTTACAGGATAGGAGATATGTTCCGTGCAGCCAATGTATTTAACAGAATGCCTGTGTTAGGTTCATTGCACAGGAAAACACATCTGTAAATAATCGGTCCAGAGCACCAACGTGTAATGTGCTGGCACTTTACCACTTGGTTTATAAACAATTTAGACACAAAATGTGATTTTTACCTTCCTTCTAGTCAATGTTTACTTTTATGAGTTTTAAATAAAACATGGAAAGTGGAGCACCTGATAATTTTGTTTTTGAAATTTATATTTAACTGCCATTGCTTGCCAAAACCAATTCTGAAGGATGGGGATGAGAGATTTGTCTTTTAGCTTTTTCTCCTTTTTTTGTTTCTTAGATTTAGTGGTTGAAGGACTGCGGTGTGTCGTTTTACCAAAAGATCTTTGCCACAGATTTCTGCAGCTGGCAGAATCTAATACAGTGAGAGGAATAGAAACCTGTGGAATACTGTGTGGAAAACTGGTATGGTCTTTTTTCTTAGCTTTCATCTTTAGCTTTCTTGGGATAAGCAGGACAGAATAGAAACATGCTAGGAGCTACAAATATTATGAAATTAACTTTATGTAGATTAATTTCATAAAGCTACAGTTATTAAAAGAATTATCCTCCTAGAAAATGGATTGTAAAGTTTCAGGGTAACAATGAAGCCTTGTTTTAAAGAATCCATCAAACCAAAATTAAATCTTTGCTTAGAAAAATGATATAGATTATGGGTATTCGGATTTCCATCTAATTTGCTAAAACAATTTTCCATTATAATTGTTAGTTTTACATACATTCATATAATTAATCTACCTATTTATACCTCTGGCAAGTATCATCTTGCCGTCCCCTTTCAGATACACTTGGAACAAAACTAGGATTTTGTTGTGGTTCTTTCGTTTAAGGCAGGAGTTTCAACAGACTAAAGTGTATAGGCACAGGTCATATTTAATTATGGAAGATGTTACCAGAGGTGTGTAATGAAAGAGAATGTCCAAACAGAAGGCGAGGAAAGAGAGAAGATGCATTCAATTTCCTACGTGCAGCAAAGATGAATACTGTTTCTCTAGAAGCGTCCTTTTGTGGTCTGCTTTGGGTATCGGTTTCTATTTGAGTCCAGGCACATTTTAAGCCCTCAGCAGTTAGTTCGGAATGGCTGTTTAATTGAATAATAATATGTTTTAGTCTATGCATGTTCTCCTGCTGCATTCTAGGGTTTTGTCATCCCTCTTCCTCCAAGACAGAGGAAGTGTTGGTGACTGGCACAGGAGAATGACCTCATACAGGCACCTCCGCTGCCTCTCGGCTGTGTGCAATTGCCGTTCCCTCCTCTGTGCTGTGTGTTGTGTTTAGTTTGATTCACTCATCTGTTCTTTATTCATTCACTCCTTCATCAGACAAACGTTTACTGAGCAACTATACGTGTCTGTGCCAGGTGTTGGCATTCGGTAGCCTGCAACAGCCATAGTCCTGCCAAGTGCAGCTTAGACGATGCTAGGAAGACCCAGACAGAGGACCGATTATAGGGGCTCAGTGCGCTCCCCCAGGGTATCGTGGGGATATGTACCTGGAAGCCTCACCTCATCTTGGGGAGTCGAGAGCACTTCCCCCAGCAGTGATGTTGGAGCTAGTCCTGAAGGATACCTAAAGTAGCCGTGGGAAGGAGGGTGGGATGGAGGGAAGAGCATCAAGCACAGCGGAGGAATAGTGTGCAGTTTGCAGGACGGCCCTAAACCTAGCACAGCGCTGTGCAGGGTGGAAAGGCCGCCCTGCTGCTGAAGACGCCTTTCAGGGCACAGACGTCTCTTACCTGAGCATCTAAGCGCACTTCACAGCCCTCTCCTTTCTTTCACTTCTTACCTTTTCCCCAGGGGGTGGGGATGGTAATTTGTTTTTCCTTTATCTAATTGTAAATCCAAAACATTATCTAATTTCTAATTGTGAAACATTCTAATAGGGGATCCTCCCAATATTAGAAGAAAGTCTCGTCTTGAAGTGAAATTTAATATAGCCATTAATAGTGAAATAAAACCAAACCATTAACCTCTATAACCCTAAGAAATGCCCCAGCAGCACCACACAATTAACTAGGTTCTCCCCCTCCAAATAAACCTGCCCTTGTTTTGTTCTGACTTTTCCCCCTGGAGATGTAATATATTAAGACATTGTTTATTAACTAAACCTCAGTGGACCAGTCTGGAATGCTACTTCCTACTTAAGATATGAAATTTTTGGTTGTGAAATGGGTTTCAAGCTCCAAACAACCGACTCTCAGACTTTTAGCAAAGTTTACTTTTACCTTCGAGACTTTGTTTTTGTGATGGGGGGGTGTGTTTGAGGCTGGGGGGGAATAATGCGGGAGGTGGGGGGTACTCACCTGGTACAGAACATTGTTCTTCCTGTTCAGGCTTTTTATTTTTTGTCTGTCAGATACATGTTATTCTTTGTGTCAATTGTTTTTTTAGACACATAATGAATTCACTATCACCCATGTAATCGTGCCAAAGCAGTCTGCGGGACCAGACTACTGTGACGTGGAGAACGTAGAAGAATTATTCTGTGTTCAGGATCAACATGATCTTCTCACTCTGGGATGGATCCATGTATGTTTAACCTTCTGGGTTTTTGTTTCTTTGTGTATGTTGTGCTATTTTCCTCCTTGAAAAAGTTTAGCTTAATTCAAATAGCTTCTTACTTTTTTTTTTTCAGATGTAATAGAGGTCATCATATTAAAGGACTTTCAGTGTTGCACTATGCCTAAATCTGTCAAATCTCGAGAGGGGTATCTTATGCTTTTTTTGTGCCATCTAAAGTTAAAAGAGAAAGAGAGAAAAAGGGTAACATTTGGAAATTAGATGACCTTTTTGGCTGATTTTACGTACTCTAGGGCAAGCTTAGCCAGGTTGTCAACTGATCTGACTAAACCGTTATTAATATTCTCTTTCTTTTTGCTGTGTGACTAAATTAGATTATTTTAAGAAAATTTCTGAAAAACATTTTTTAAACAAGGTGATATATATATTTCTGTATAAATAGCCAAAGAATAGGGCAAGGGAATAGGGCCAAAAAACGCTGGGTTCCAACATCTACTCAGCCATCATAGGAGCAGGAAAGGTCTTACAAATGAAATAGACATGAGAGGAAATCTCAGCTCTGAGAGTTCACTGTGGGAACATGGGCAAGTTATTAAAACAATGCGAACATCAGTTTTATCATCTACAAAATAAGGATCATAATAAGTGACTTCCTGTGACGTCGAATATTAAATGTGATAATGTCAGTGAGTTTTTTAGCCCTTCTTTCTAGAACTCAGAATATGGCAGCTATGGTTATTGGCGATGATATTCTTTTTATACATAGTTCTCTCTATCTGGAGGAACTTTTCTCTACTCAGTCGCTTGACCAAAAATAATGTCTCAGCCTGTTTTTGCTGCAGTAACACAATAGTTGAGACTGGATACTTTATAAAGAACAGAAATGTATTCCTATAGTCTTGGAGGCTGGGAATTCCAAGATCAAGGCCTTGGCATCGGTGTCTAGCAAAGGCTGCTCTCTGCTTTCAAGGTGGCACCTTGTTGCAAACTTGAACCTTTTCACAAGGCTGCTAATACCCTTCATGAGGCTGGAGGGCCAATGGTTTAGTCACCTCCCAAAGGCCACACCTCTTAATATTATCACATAGGGGATTAAGTTTCAACATGAGAATTGGTGGGGGCATCATTCAAACCATAGCAGGCAGGGAAGAGTCATCGTACTGGTATGAAATGCTGGCCAAGGAAATTTCCAAGGCACATTCTGGGGACCTCCAAGTGGCCCTCGAGAATGATAAGTGATCGTTATGTATTTTACTTGATGTATAGAGGACTGAGTGGGGCAGTACATGTACGCATGCACGCTTTTGTAAACACACACAGTTGCAAGCATTTGATGTTATATGATTTAGGAGGGCAGAGGAGACTTTAGTCCCAGCTCCACCTGTAAATTCCTATGTGTCTTTATTTAGGACTCCTGACCTCCTTGTTTCTAAGTTCTTTAACTGACTAATGAATGCTTTCTCTCCTTACTGAATGTGAGTGAGCAGTGGATCAGATACTAGGTGTAAAAGCCCTTTGAAAAATATAAACTGCCTTTCAGATATAAGAAATTATTTATAGTGAAGAGTTTGCAAAACTTCCCCTATGTCTGTTTGTTTAATTTAACAGTGCATAAATATGCCTTACTGTTTGCTTGGAAATCGGTGTATTTTTGAGGCATCATTTAGCTTAATGTAATTTCTGTTACAAGAATGCATTTTAAAGCAAAAACGGTCGCAAAGAAATTGCAATATTAACAGCAGCAGTCCATTAAATTATATACTTAGGTTGACGAGTGAATGTCAGCTCATCTTACAAACATTTCCCAGATTAGAAACAAAATTTTCTCCCTTCTGATCTGCTGTGTATTAGGTATAATTTATGAAATGATGAAGATAAGTTGTTTAAAGAATATTTGGCATAGTTCTAGAATTCTAGGACTTTGTGTTTAACTTATTTCACCACGTCAAATTACTGTGGGTTGATGAAAATGCAAAAGTGTCACATGTCTAAATCTCAGTGGTTTAATGACTTCTTATGATGGTTTTTATTGTGCATAATAACAGCAACAAGTTCCAGAGCCAACTTTTTTCCAGATAAAAATTAGTCATCGGAAAGGAGGTCTGAATCAGAATCAGACACACCTGGATTTGAATGTAGATCTCTTAGATTGACTAACTGGATGGGCTTGAGCAAGTCACCTCCTCTCCTGCTTGCCTCACCTTCGTCATCTGTAAAATGGGGATAATAAAAAGTAGCATTACCTTGTTATTGTGAGGATTCGGTGATATGATTCACAGAGATTCGTAAGTCCAGTGGTCGGCATGTTTTGAGTTGTAATAACTGGCACCTGCTTCTATTGCTATCGTCATGCTCATGGTCATCATTTCCATCGAGTGAGGAAGTGGGGGCATGATCCTCCAGGAGAGAGCCGTCCTCACTGCAATATAGTCATGATTCCGTCCTCACTGCAATAGTCATGATTCCTCTTGGCAGGAATGAAGGACTCAGAAGGTCATTTGGTGTCCACTCTGGAAATAGATTGATTGGCAGAGTGATTTGTCCATTTGATAACCTCTCAAATAATCTGGACTGTACTATAGTTCTTTTGAACATTTCTTACTTTGTCACCAAGACATAGAAGACTGTATTGTACCCAGAGAAGATGTTCTCAGGCTGCCCGAGGCTGTCAGGTGACAGGCTATCAGACCTTTGCGTCATCCTTCACCTAATGATTTGTACTTTAAAAGTGTGTTGCTTTTGTTGATCTAAGTCTTCATAGACCAAGAGTTATCTTTTCCTTGAGGAACATGAATCTTTCCATAAATAATCAGCTGATTTTACCTTTATTCTATCAAGGAAAGTAGAAAAAGTTTAAAATCTTGTATTTCTTCAATGCATCATAGTTTTGTATTAAATATATTTAACTACTACAATAGGCCTACGTCCTTCAGTTGATGACAACATTAAAATAACACAGGCAATAATAACAGTGAACAATTCTGATTTCCTTTCTGTGTCCCTAAGCACTATTCAAAGAATTAAATGGACTATCCCATTCAATCTTTTAACACTCCCATGAAAAAAGTTATTATTATCCCTCTTTTATGAATGATGAAATGAGCCAGAGCAATCTTCTCTGTGGCATATAGGGCGTAATGGAGCCAGACCCCAGCCAGTGTGTGCCAAGGACCTTTGTTTCATGATTAAAATAGTCATATTCCTTTTTCAAGGGTTAACTAGGGTTTAATATAAATTTTTAAATCACTACGTAGCTTTGTATTTTTCCTGTGTGCATAAGAACCTGTGATTTGCTTTGCATAAGCACAGGTTAGTATGTAACTAGGGACTTGGAAGATTGCCTTTAATTTAAAATCTCCCCCCTCCTTTCTTATCCTGCTGTGCCAGGCCAGCCTTAAATACGTTCCACAACTTGGAGACTCCCCTTCTATCATTTACAGAAAATAGCAGTCTACAAATTACACCCAGCATCCTGTGGCATATGCAGTGAAAACTTTCTTTTCCTGTTCATGGTGTTATGTGTAAGGGTCTCTGGTCCAGGCAGTCACAGCTCTGCCCCTGCCTTTTTTACGGATCCTTGTATGTAAAACTGAGATAATAAAATAAGAGTGTCATAGCCAGGTCTGATAATCACATGAGAATCTTCCTAAGGCTCTGACTACTGATTTCTAACTCTTTCTTTCCCCATAAGAAGAATGTCCTCAAATACTCCTAGGAGCCTCTTCTCCAAGTTGTAGTTATTCCAGAAAAGCAAATAGTAGGAATATATAAAGGGAAGGACTGTGCCAGCAAAACATTTTTAAAAATTCTTGTTTGGTTAATAGTGGTTTAAAAAAAAAAACCAGCAAATAAATATATTCTTTTCTTAGAATGGACTGGGGCTTTGGCTGAGGCTCAAGGACCCTGGTAAGACTGTCTCCTTTTCTTTTTACAGACACATCCCACCCAAACTGCGTTCTTATCCAGCGTGGATCTGCACACTCACTGTTCCTATCAGCTCATGCTGCCCGAGGCTGTTGCCATTGTTTGTTCGCCAAAACATAAAGAGTAAGTGAGACCATTGGAAGGCTTTGTCTGGGACTGCAGGGTTACTGTGTGTGCAGACACCCGCTGTGGCGCTTGGATAGGCAATGCCCAGGATGCCCTTGGGGAAAAAGAAATGGCAGGTGGTCGGCTCCTATAGACCTCCTGCTCTTTGCTCTCTAACTTTTTAAATTATTATTATTAAATCATAGCTGTGTACATTAATGCAATCATGGGGTACAATGTGCTTATTTCATATACAATCTTAAATATTTTCATCAAACTATTTAACATAGCTTTCATGGCATTTTCTTAGTTATTAGGTTAAGACATTTATATTCTGTATTTAGTAAGTTTCTCCTGTACCCTTCTAAGATGCACCATAGGTGTGATCCCACCCATTACCCTCCCTCCACCCATTCTCCCCCCTCCCCAGACCTCCCTTGCCCCTCTCCCCATATTCTTGTGCTATAATTGGTTATAGCCTTCATATGAAAGCTAT
>CAUYON010026073.1:0-38646 GCA_963573935.1 Arctocebus calabarensis | reverse complement strand
GGAGACTTTACAGCCTTTGTTTTAACCTGGATGGAAGTGGAACACATTATTCTTAGTAAAGCATCACAAGAATGGAGAAGCATGAATCCCATGTACTCTATTTTGATATGAGGACAATTAATGACATGGTGGGGGTGAGGGAAGGGGAGAGCAGAGAGAGAAAGAATGAGGGAGGGGTGGGGAAAGGAAGAGCAGAGAGAGGGAAAGAGCAAGGGGGGTGGGGTCTTGGTGTGTGCCACACATTTTGGGGGCAAAACACGATTGTAAGTGGGACTTTACCCAACAAATGCAATCAGTGTAACATGGTTTCTTGTACCCTTAATGAATCCCCAACAATAAGAAAAAAATTGCAAAAAAACCAAAAAAACAAACAAAAAATCTTTCACAAAGAAAAGCCAAAGACTCAATGGCTTTACTGGTGAAGTCCACCAAATAGTGAAGAAAAGTTCCTTTTCAACTTATTCTGAGACCAGTATAGCCCTTATCTCAAACTTAGACAGATATAAAGCCTGACAATTAAGTTAATAAAATTATCCTAGAAAAAATGCTACATACCTCGTACTGAATATCACTATAGTCACTTTTGAAGTACTCACCTTGGGAAGCTGTGCAATGATGCCAATGCCTACTCCACCTTTCCAAGTGATCTTGGAACTATTTTTCTAAAATTGCCATTAATGCTGTCATCATATTATCCTTGATGTCCTGAATGTCATCAAAATGTTCCTTTCAATATTTCCTTTTATCTTCAGGTAAAGAAAAAAGTCATCAGGGTGAGATGAGGTGAGAAGAAAGGGTGTTCCAATGCAGTTATTTGTTTATTGACTAAAAAGTCCCTCATAGACAGTGCTGTGTGGACTGGTACATTGTCATGATGTAAGAGCCATGAGTTGGTTGGCCAAAAGTTTCATTTAAGATTTTCCTGTTTCTCTGTCAATGTTTACTTGGTATTTTATGTTCCTCACAGTCAGCCAATGCACAATGTAATGAATTTTTGCAATGTTTTGTCAGTGTTCTTCTTGTTACTGGCCCCCCGACCTCTCT
Source organism: Arctocebus calabarensis (assembly GCA_963573935.1). Lineage (NCBI taxonomy): Eukaryota > Metazoa > Chordata > Mammalia > Primates > Lorisidae > Arctocebus > Arctocebus calabarensis. The sequence goes on along the minus strand of CAUYON010026073.1, from coordinate 37,602 downwards.
TCATCAGTGATACTTTCTCTCCCCTCAGAAAAGAGTTTAATCCTTTTGTACACTACTGTTTTCTTCATGGCATTTTCCCCCATAAACTTGAACTAAAATCCCTGATTTCACTTCCACTCTTGCCAAATTTAACCAAAAAAATATGATTGTTAGTTCGTTGCTCTAATTGAAGCTCCAACATTCTCTTGATAGCACACAAAAACACACAACAACAATAATGAACACCACTCAGCAAGACATCACCACACATCAACACAAACATAACTGCAAGGCACTGATATACCATAGTTATGAAACCTTACTGACTTGTTCATAAAGCACTGCCAATTTAAGTGCAAGTTTGTGAACTTGTCAGACCTTGTATATCACAAAAAATCTATGTATCATTCAATCCTATTTTATTTTGTGAAGATAGACACAAAAATTCTTAAACAAAATACTATCAAGCAAAGTACAAAAAGAATTATATACCAGAACCACGTGGAATTTATCTCAGGCATGCAAAGTTGCCGTTAACATCCAGAAATCAGTTAATGTAATACACTACATCAACAGAATGAAGGAGAAAACCATATTTTCATTGATTTAAAAAGGCTTTGTGTGTGTGTGTGTGTGTGTGTGTGTGGTTGTAGGAACCACCCTACACTCTAGAACACTTTATTAAGACCTTATTGCTTATGCAGTTAGAGACACTATTGAGCTACAGAAGTTTCTTGTACCTGGTCCTAGGTCACTCTGTGTAGAGCTTCCTCAGGCTGTTGGGAGCTGGGAGACTGCTTGTCAGAGGTAGGACCCAGAATGTGAAGGATGGCATCTCCTCCTAGGAGCCTTAGAGTGGGCAATGGGCTTCAAGAGGACATTTGGGATGAGCAGATAGGTCAGGAATGTAGGCTTAAGCCATGGCTCAGGGCCAACATTCCCTGAGATATGTCAAACCCCAGCTATCTCTGGAGTTTCCAGAACAAAGGCTGGGTATGGGGAGCAGCACTGTGGAGGGGGAAGAGGGGATGTCTCCAAGTATTTCTGGAACTGAGAAGATTGGCAAAATGGTCTAGGTAATGGTTGTATTATCTGTGGCAATTTGGGGGCCTTCGTGCCTGAGAGTTGTGGGTGCAGTGGGGGTTGAGCATTCCTTATGAGGGAATCATGCACCACAGCTCGGCTGAAGCAAGCAGCACCAGGCCTAGGGGCAGTGGGTCTGATGGGGTGGCTAAGTAGGTAAGGAAAGCGATGTGTTGCGCATACCCTCCCTTGAGCAACTCTGTTTATATAGGATGAGGCAGGGAGCCCACCTGCTCTGGGATGGGGTCATTTCTCAGGCCTAGATATTGATGCTACCCTAGACCAGAAGAACATGGTGTGGTGGTTAAAAGTTTCCATAACCAAACCCACCAAACCCACTCTTCGGATCTGCTAGGAGTACCCTCTTCATCCACTCAGCTCCAGAGACTAACTGGCTGCTATCACTTCCCCAGCTTTCCTCACAAGGTACTTGTTACAGGCTGCTGAGGGGGTGGGAAGGCAGGCCTAGAAGGGAGCTCTGATGGTGGCACTCAATCTACAAGATTTGGGCTAGCAGCTGCCATAATACAGGTGCACAGCCAGGTCAATGACGAGTGTGGCCAGAAAGAAAATGCCCACGATCTTGAAGCCATAGCAGGGCTGCTGAGAGCATGGGCATTGACAATAAGCGAGCAAGCCACAACAAAGAGGCGCGTGATGCTGCTGCCATGCTTCATGCTGCTGCATGCTTTAAGCACCTGGCTCAGCGCTACCTGTGCTGCCCATCCTAAGAAACCCTCCAGGAGGCCTGGGCCAGGTCCACCAGCATGCAGACCTAGGTTCAGAAGCACACCAAAAGTGTAGAGGAAGAAGTTCTGAAGTGCCAGGGGCAGCTGCTGCCGCTTCATGAGCAGCTCTGTGTACACAGATGACAACCCTGAGATGAAGCAGTACAGGATGAGAAGTCCCAGTGGAGCGATATGCAGGGGCATGGGGCTGGAGGCAGCAGCTGGAAGGGGCCCAGGAAAGGTATTCCCAGGGTCTTGAAGGCCACCTACTGCATAGCAGACCCATGCAGCCATCAGCAGCAGCAATGCTACCCTTGGCGTGTGGAGAAGGTGGTGTTGGAGGCAAAGACTGTAGAACAGAGCAGTGCTTCCGATCATGAAATTTCTCAGTACCTGGTAGGTGCTGGGGTCCACGTAATGCTGAAGATACATCACCAAGTTGTTAGCACCATATAGCAGGGCTGACAGCGCAAAGGGAACAGCCTGGCGCCACGGTGGGGCCCCCTGGGGCCACGCTTGCCCATGCTCCATCTTCTATGCACCACTGCAGGTACTGCAGTGGTTCTTGAGAAATACCAGGTCCTTAAGCTTGGGGAGAGAGTGCTTGTTATCTGCCACCCTCTTTTAAAAGGCTTTGGACACAATCCAACACCCTTTCATGATTAAAAACCCTCAACAAACCAGGAACAGAAGGAAACCTCAACATAATAAAAGCCAATATATGATAAAAATCACAGTTAACTTCATACATAATGGTGAAACACTGAATGCTTGCTTTCCCCCTAATCAGGAACAAGAAAGGGATGTCTGTTTTTACAACTTCAACTTGTACTGGGTGTTCTAGCCAGGGCAATTGGGTCAGAAAAATAAATGAAAGGTGTGTAGATTAAAAAGTAAGAAGTAAAGTTATCTCTATTTCCTGATGACATAAACTTGTATGCATAAACTCCTAAAGTATCTACTAAAATAAACAAGCTCAACAAGGTTGCAGAATATAACATCACTACACGAAAATCAAGTAAGTATATTTTTAAGTAGTTCTATAATAACATCAAATAGAATAAAATACTTAAGAATAAATTTAACAAAATTATGAAACTTTTACTCTGAAAGCTATAAATTATTTATGAAAGACCTAAATACATGTAAATTGAAAGACATCCTATGTTCATGGACTGAAGATTTAATATTGTTATGATGGCAATACTATCCAAAGTGATCTGTAGATTTAATGCAATCCTGATCATGATGTCAGCTGACTTCTTTTCAGAAATAAACAAGGTGATCCTGAAATTCATAGAGAGATTCAAGGAAGCTAAAATAGCCACAACAAACTTGAAAAGGAATAAATTTGGAAGACTCACCCTTCCCTTTTCAAAACTTACTACAAAGCTATAGTGATCAAGATAGTGTAGTACTGGCATAGGAAAGACACATAAATCAATGGAATAGAATTGAGGGTCCAGAAATAAGCCCTGTGAGAATAATCTTCTTAACAAATGGTGTTGGGACAACCAGATATACACATGCAAAAGAATGAAGTTGGACCCGTATGTCACACAATCTCAAAATAATAACTAAAAATAGATCAAAGACCTAAATGTAAGAGCTAAATCTATGTCTTAGAAGAAAACACAGGTGTAAATTTTCACAAGCTTAAATAGGAAATACATCAAAAGCATAAGCAACAAAAGAAAAAATAGACTAGACATTGTCAAAATTAAAACTTTTTGTGCTTCAAGGGATAACATCATGAAAGTAAAAAGCCACAAAGTGAGATAAAATATTTGTGAATCACATATCTTATAAGGGACTTGAATCCGAATATATAAAGAATTATTACTAATCAATAATAAAGTGATAAATAGCCAAATTAAAAATGGACAAAATATCTGAGTAGATATTTCTTCAAGGGAAATACATACAATAGCCATTAAGAACATAAAAAAGATGTTTGTCATCATTAACCATTGGGCAAATGCCAATCAAACTCATAATATATACCATTTTACACCCATTAGAAAGAGTATAAAAAAGAAAGTCAGGTGGTGATTCATGCCTGTAATCCTAGCATTTTGAGAGGCTGAGGCAGGTGGATTGCTTGAGCTCAGGAGTTCAAGACTAGCCTGAGCAAGAGCAAGAGCAAGATCCTGTCTCTACTAAAAATAGAAAAATAAAACTATCTGAGGGTCATGGCAGGCTCTTGTAGTCTGAGCTACTTGGGAGGCTGAGGCAAGAGGATCTCTTGAACCCAAAACTTTAAGGTTTCTGTAAGCTATGATGCCATGGCAATATATCCAGGGTGACAGAGTGGTACTCAATCTAAAAAAAAAAAAAAAAAAAAAGGACATATTAGCAAGGGATGGCAAAGAAGTAGAGAAATTATAATCCTTATGCAAAGCTGGTGGAAATGTAAAATTGTGCAACTGCTTTGGAAAAATGTTTGGCATTTCCTCAAGATGTTAAACAGAGTTTCCATGCCTAGGTATATGCCCAAGAGAAATGAAGACTAGTATATGATTGTTAGAAAGACTTTATTTAACAAACAAAATTAGTGTGGCCCCAAACTAGAACTAGCTCAGGTGTCCTTCAGACACACACCACAGAATCCTACTCAGCAATAAAAAGAAATGAACACGCAACATTCATATGCATGTTCTGTACTTTTATTCTGGTGTGATAAGAAATGCACATACACACACAAACATAGCAACTTTATCAAGAAAATAAAAAGAATATCTACAGAATGGAAGAAAATATTTGCAAATAAGTCCATACAACTCAACAACAAAGACAATCCGATTAAATAATGAGAAAAGGACTTGAATAGACATTTCTTCAAAGAAGATATATAAATGGCTAACAAGACATAAAAAGATGTTCAACCTTATTAGTCATCAGAAAAATACAAATGAAAACCAGAATGAGATAGGTTTACCACTTTACACACTGCAATGGCTATTATCAGCAAACAGAAAGAAACAAGAGTTGGTGAGGATATGGAGAAGTTGGAACATTTATACATTCCTTATGAGAATGTAAAATGCTAAAGCCACTGTGGAAATACAGTTTGGCAGTTTCTCAAAGAGCTAAACAGTTACCATATCACTTAGCAATTCTACTCCTGGATAAATACCAAAAGGAATTAAAAACAAGGATTTGAAAAAATATTTGTTCACCAATGGCTAATTGTAACTCTATACACAATAGCCAAATAGCCAAAAGGTGGGAACAATCCACCCTTTCATCCATAAAGAAGTGTATAAGCAACATGTGGTTTGTTTACGTTATGGAATATTATTCAGCCATAAAAAGGAATGAAATTCTGATATATGTTGTATCATGAGTGATTATTGAAAACATGCCAAGTGAAATGAGCCAGAAACAAAAGGACAAATATTGTATGATTTCACTTTTATGAAATATCTGGCTTAGGCAAAATCATGGAAACAGAAAGTAGATTAGTATTCCCAGAGGCCCAGGGAAGGGCACAAGAGGAATTATTGTATTATGGGAGCGAAGTTTTTGTTTGGGGTGATGGTTGCACAACAATGTATAAGTATTTAATTCAAGGAAGCTAAAATAGCCCCAACAATCTTGAAAAAGAACAAATTTAGAGGACTCACCCTTCCCCTTTCAAAACTTACTACATCAAAACTTACTACAAAGCTATAGTGATCAAGACAGTGTAGTACTGTTATAGGAAAGACACATAAATCAATGGAATAGAATTGAGGGTCAAGAAATAAGCCCTTTGAGAATAATGGAATAGAAGAAAATATTTGCAAATATTTCCACTGAATTATATATTTAATTCAGTATTTATACTTAATTCAGTTTTAATTATACTTGAAATAGTTAAAATGGCAAATTGTATATATAACCACAATTAAAAATAATACTACAAAATACCAAAACCATTGAATTGTACACTTCAAAGGGCAAATTGTATGGTATGTGAATTATATCTCAACAAAGCTGCTTTAAGAATTTACCAACTTTCACAATACATGTTTGCATTTTATCATGTATCAATTATACTTTGGTAAAGCAGTTAAAACTATTCATGACTTTGATAAAAATAAAAATTGAATTTTAAGGAAAACATTAAATTGTGAGTACAGTTTCTTTATCATTTTCAACAGTACAGCCTGATATAGAGCAGAAACTTAGAGTCAGTCTGCACGTTCATTTCTTTTTATTGCTGAGTAGGAGTCCATGGTGTGTCTATAACACAGTTGTTTAACCATGCACTCACTGAAGGACACCTTGGCTTGTCCCAGTTGAGGACTTCCCTGGAATTTGTTCATTCAAATAAAGAATAAAGTATGTGGTTCATTGCCCATAGCGCAGTGGTTACAGTGCCAGCCAATACACTGAGGCTGGAGGGTTCCAACCTGGCCCAGAGCTGCGAAAACAATGACAACTGCAACAGAAAAATAGCTGGGCCTTGTGGCAGGCACCTGTAGTCCCAGATACTGGTAGGCTGAGGCAAGAGAATCACTTAAGCAAGAGTTTGAGGTGGCTGTGAACTGTGATGCCATGACACTGTACCACAGGAACATAGTGAGACTATTTCCAAATAAATAAAAATAAAGTATGTGCTCTGCTCAGCACATACCAAGCTCACTGTGACCCCTGATACACATTGCCTTGGTTTATTCTCCCTGGCCTTACCAGATGAGTTCTGAGGCACTGAGATTCAAGGACATAGATGGGGCCATGGCAACTTTACTTAGGCTTTCCAAACCTTGGTTTTTCACCCATAAAATGGGAATAATGACATCTACTTCTAAGGATTGGTGAAGGCATCTTTGTAAAGGCTTAGCAGTGTTGGCATGCAGAAAGGGCTGGATACCCACAGCTCCAAGCAAAGGGTAACTCTGACAACTCCCAGTGAAAGGACACATGGTCTTTACCTAGACTTCTGTGATAGAGCTAAGAGAGGCCACATCTTATGAGCGAGCAAAGAACTCAGATGTGGGTGGGGAGAAGATGGCCCTGGTAGTGGTATAGGGTCATTGCTTCTTGGTCCCTAACAGGGCAAGGAGCAGCGGATGAATGCAATGGGAGGGTGGGGCAGCTCTTGGAGAAAAAGCAAAAGCTGGGCTCCAGAACAATGAAGGGACTGGAAATGAAGACCAGGATCCCTGGTCAGTAGCTTCTCAAAGTCCCTCTGGACAAATGCTGCACTCTGTTGCCCAATGTGGAGCTCTCATGGGCCCACTGTTAGTTTTGAATTCGGTCCCAACACTGTCGCAGTAGTTCTCAATGTCCTCTCCTGGAAAATGCAGTGGAGCAGCCTCATTAGAGGATGCAAAGGAGAAAGGGATTCATGTTTCACCCTACCCACCCTTGTCCCAGTCCATGGGCTCTGCCACCTACAGCACTCCCTCCCCTCACTTCCATCAACCAGGGAAGTTAGGCAGCACCCACACCTTTGGCCCAGAGGTCATTCCAGCACAAGGGATCTCTCTTTGCTCCTTGGTCTCCCCCTCCAGCTGGGGAATCTCCTCCCCTCTACCCGTGGGACCCAGCCACACCCACTGCTATACTCACAGATCTGTCCATCCCCCCAGGACCAGGCCCTGGCCTGCGGCCCCCCAGGGCCTAACTCTGAACAGCCTGGTTGGGCTATGAATAGTACACAGCCCTTTTCCTTTCCAAATATAAAATGTTTGCTTTCAATCAGGGGTGTCTGGGGAAATGGAAATTATAGGATTGGAGAGTGTCCTTGGGTAAAGAAATACCTCGAATGCCGAAACCTCACAGGGCCTCTGATTAGGGCTGGAATAATTCCTGCTGTAATATAAACAAGCCTCACTCCGCTAATGGGGGGTGGGGAGTAGGGCAGGAAATATGGGGTGGGAGTGGGGCACATGCTGGTCTTTGTTCTCTCCCCTCCCAGAGTGCCAGTGCAGCAGGGCTGGGACCTGGGGCTGGATCAGCCCAGTTCTCAGAGCTCCTCAGGACATCAGAAATGCTGGCTTCCTGGGGCACCCAGTAACCACAGGCAGGTCGCTGCCCTGGGGACCTAGTGTTCCTACCATGGCATCACCTAAAGGGCTGATGGCTCATTGGGCCCTTTTATCCTTCTGGGCTCTAGGCTTGCTTTAGGGGCTGGTGGAATTGCCAGGGCTGAGGGCAGCTAGGCAGATGGACCAGGGAGTTGGGAGAAGAGAAGGGAATCTGGGCAAGTGGCACCAAGCAGAAGTTTCCCAAATAGTCAGTTAGTAAGTCAACAAACATTGATTGGCATCTTCTCAAGGCACAGGACATAAAGGAGTAAAAATGCCATCCCCAATCTCAGGGGGCATGGAGTTGAGTGAAGAAACCAACAAACACAGAAGCTGTAAGTCTTAGCAGCATAGTACAGGGCAGTGCCTAGGATGGGGGAGTTAGACACCCCCATAACTCCCCAGGGCAGCAGCTCTCTCTCAGTAGTTCTCAATGTGCTCTCCTGGAAAATGTAGTGAAGCAGCCTCATAAGAGGATATAAAGGAGAAAGGGGTTCAAGGGCTTGCCTTGGAGGGCTTAACCATCTCTTCAATGCTGTGCTGCCACCTTCTTGTAAGCCATCTCACCATTTCCTGTCAAGGGACTCCCTTAGACTAATACCTCAATTACCTGAAGCAAGGAATTGAATTACCAAAGATATTTGATAATATCCAGCATAAAACTCAAGCTTCTTTCTTGCATAGAGACCTCCTGAGCTCATTTGACACCCAATTCTAAGCTGTGTGGCCTCTCAGCACAAATTACCCAGAGAGAGAAGGCAGGCTCAGGTGAGTGCAGCTCATGCAAAAGAGATTGAAAGACTCTGGGGAACATTTGTACAAACTTATATATTGCAGAAATATAAGGCCATGTAGTGTTTAGGAATCTCAGAGGCCTTGACAGCAAATGGGGCCAAAGGGACTGACTGGTTCTCTATGTCTCTGTGGCCTCAGGTAGCTCCTACTTTCTAAGCTGCAGTCTCTTATCTGTAAAATGGGTACAAATAGTAAAAAAAAAAAAAAAAGCCACCTGAGGTGATACAGAGGAAGAAAAACCATTAGGACCTCATGGGCAATCAGGCTGATAGCTCTGGAGCACGAGCTGGTCTAGATCAGCACCAGCTCTGAGAGAGACTGTCCAGCTCTGCTCAGTGTGTGCTGGAGGCTCAGACAGGTCAGAGAGGCCAGTGAGACAAAGACTGCTCAGCCAGTGCTGGAGAGAAAAGGTGGGACCAGCAAGGTGGAGGGAACAAAGGGCATGGGGACAGGGAGGCCTCAGGAACTGGGGCCGCGCAGGTGAGGGAGGAGCTGGGAAGGTTCTCCAATCCCTCCTCCCCGGCCCCCTGGGCTGGGTTCAGTCAGGGGCCTAGACACAGGGCCAGGATGTGAACATCCCTTAAGTCCAGAGCAGGAAGAACGGAAAAGAGGATTGAATGCAGAGTGGGACACCTGTCTGGTCTCCACAGAGATGGAAAAACACCTGGCCATGGCCAGCCAGTGGAAGCAGACTTCTGATGAGTAACTAAGTGGCACCCCTGTTCAGCATAGAGAGAATCTATAGAGAATCCTGCAGAGGTGCAAGCACAGGCTTCAGAACCCAGCAGGGCTGGGCAGGAGAAGCAGCAGCACCTGGTGGAGCAAGTTCAGTGGGTGGGGGTGGGGGGCTAGGAATCCCTCCCCAGGAGGGCAGGAGCAGGAACAAGCCCCAGGAATGTGATGGCTGCCTCCCCTCTGCAGATGGCCCCCTGCCCACCCACCCTCCAGTGGTTCCGTATTTACACTACATTAATAATGGTTTAAACGTTCTCATAAATAGATGCTGATTAATTGGCAATCCATTTGCTGAAGCTTGGCCTGCCAGACGGTTTCCTGGAGGCCGGTTCCACATCCCTATAAACACCATCAGCAAGCAAAGCAGGCGCTAATGTACCAGTGCTCCACCCACCCCAGCGGGCCTGAGAGCAATTCCTCAAGCCTAAAAGGGCCCCAGACATGCAGCTACACTGGCTGCCTAGAATTCCCAGCTTCAACCAAGGGACTCTAGGGCCCCTTTAGGGTAAATGGGTTCCACTGTGGGGCAGGGAGTGCAGGGGCATGGTAGCCTGGGCAGTCAGCCTGGTCCAGCCCACTTGGCCCCCTCGGGCTGTATGCTGGCACTTACTTGCTTCCTAAGGGCCTTCCTTAGGGCCCCTCTGAGCTGTCTCCAGTGGATGCTGTTGTACTGGTCACCTTCAAGGCCCCCAGGTGCAGGCCCTAGGGATCTGGACACCATTTTGGTACTGTCCCTTGGTGCCAGGGTGAACCAAGTGTGAAACTGTCTGGACTCATGGTTGCTTTGTGGAGCAGTCACTGCCCACAGGCTCCCAGATCTGCCTCCCTGGCCTGCATGAGCCCTCTCTTCCTGTCCACCTGGCACAGGCCTGCAGGTTGTTTCATGCACAGGATGTCTGGAAAGATGGGATTCATTGGTGCAGAAAGCAGAGGCAGCACCCCCTGCGATGGGTCGTGGCCCTCCTCTGCAAAGCTCCTTTCCCTTAAAGAAGGCTTAGGAAGGGCAAGAATCCCTGCTCCAGTGGCCCCCTGCCTCACAGCTCTGCAGCCCAGCCCTCCTGGACTCCTTTCCCCCTCAGCACCACACTCACCATACCAACTGTTCTCAGCATGACTCCTTCACTCATTCCCCAAATGGGAACACTGACACTCAATTGTCACCTGCCCAAGTCACCTGGCTGGCAAGGACAGCTTTAGGACTCAATGACCCTAGTCTTGTTGCACCAGGATGGACTGTTGAAAGAATGAATGGGAGTGATGAATGAATGAATTCTACAAACCCACGTCCATGAAAGGAAGGGAGTGGGGGGAGGGAGAGCCTAGGGGAGGCGTACCCCTCCCGCCCCTTCCCTGATGATTGGTTTTTAAAGCTCAGGCAGACCCCAGCTCGGGAGGTCAAAGGTGGCCGCTGATGGCTGTCACTCAAGCAAAATAGCCCCGTTTTCATTTTTCACTTGGGCCCAGACCCCTCCAAACAGACAGTGATTAGGTCCTGATTGAGCCTTTCCTCCGCCTGATGACTCCCACATGTGACCCGCTCCCAAATTACATGCAAATGTTCCGCGGACAAGCTGCTGAAAGCCCCCGCCCAGAGAGGCGCGAGGCACTGCAAGACTGCTGCCGCTCAGGTCCCCTCCCCCTGCAGGTGATCGTCCAGGTCGCGGGTCACAAATGCGCCCCGCCCACAGCGCCCTCAGAAAGTGCAGTGTCCAGGTTGTTAGGCCTCACCTGTGAGCCCTGAGCTCCGCAGCGCCGCATAGCGGCCACGTTTCTGAGCCTCTTTTCCTCATCTGTGTAGGAGACTGAAGGAGACTGAGAGATGCGCGGTGTATTGTGGTCTCTAATCATGAGGAAGCTGGTGACAGCGGGGGTGGTAACAATTATAATTGTTATTGGAGTCACATAGCTTAATAGCTAAGAGCACAGACTGTGAAGTAGAGTGCTTGCTCCCAGAGGAGGCGCTAGTGTCTGTGTGGCCTGGGGCAGTTACTGGATCTGGCTCTGATCTCAGTTGTGGAGTGAGCAGCACAAGAGTCCTCAACACATAGCCGTTTGGGGAAGCAGAATAAAGAAGCATCTGCGTTGCTTACAGTCGTGCAGGCACACAGTCTGACATTTATTACCAGCACTGTGCTGTTCTTGGGGCACTGAGCATAAAGAAGAGATTTGGCATGCAACAACCTGGGGCAGTCCTGGAGCCTAGACATCACTGATATTTCACTCCTCCAAGTGGAGATCCTAGCAGCTGCTGTCAATGGAGATTTCTGGACACCAGTCAGATCCTAAGCACTTGTGTGTCCAGCTCCATTCACCTTCCAGCCCATCCTATAAAATTGGAAACACCATGATCCTTGTTTTCTGGATGACACTGTGGCCCAGAGAGGTTTGGCAGCCTTCCTGCTGACATGCAGCTGTCAGCAGTGGAAGCATCCTCAGGCTGCCCAAACTTTCAACTTGGGAGCCAAGGCCCTGGCCTAAAGATGGCAGGTGGGGACAGCCAGAGAAGGCTGCCATGGGTGTTTTGGGGTCATCCAAGAGGCCTCAAGGCTCATCCTAGGCTAGTACATCCTTGGATTATCCTACCCAGGCCCTCACAGGCAGAATTCCCCTGTATAGAGTCCTAGAGGTACAGCATTTCAAGTACCGGTTACATGCCTCCTGTGGTGGGGATCTCAATCTTATGCCCGGCAGAGCACTGTAGGCCTGAGATTGGGGAGAGAAAGGCCTTCCTATTGCATGAACTCTCCTCTCTGGACTCCCTAGTTGGATCTGAGAACTTTTCCTGCTGCTCATGCCTTCATTCAGCCTGTGCTTCTCTCACCATCACATGTCTCCCTATCTTTGTACATGTTTTATTGTATTCTCAGTGCTTATTCCTCTTGAGATTATCTAGTTCATGGTTTGGTTGGCTCTTGTCTGGATCCCTATTAGGAATGACATCATCTTCACCCAGGCAGGAGCCATGCCCACCCAGTTTTCTGGCTAGGAAGACATGAGCACTGATAACCACACTACAGACTGCCAGCTACTCCCAGCCCAGGTATGGGAGATAGCAGCGCTATCTACCCACAGACCCAGGGAGAGGTGCGGACCTGGAAAGGAGATGTTCAGGGTGTGCAGGACCTCCCCCAGAGGCAGAGGGATTTACAGAGAGAGTTTGGGCTGGGGACAGCAATGTGAGGTTCATAAAGACAGAAGTGGAAACAAGGACTTGTGCTTTGGATTGGAAAAGTGTGAGTGAGGCTGGGCTGAGAGGAAGAAAGGTATTGGAAACAGCATATTTGTAGAAGGAAAGAGCAGCTAGGTGGATGGGATGGAGATGGGGCCTTTGGCTTCAGCTATGTGAAGTGACCAGTAGCCCTTTCTGGGGCAGGCTGAGTGGGCAGGAGTGAAAAGGTGAGAGGTGGAGGCAGGAGCATAGCTGGCTGGTTAAGGTGACCAGGCAGTCAGTACACTGCACACAGAGGCCAACCCATTTTCACTACACACGCTTTGGAGGGAGTCTGTATCCTATGGTCCAGGAGGGCATCTTCCCCCACATCCCATAAAGTATCCTAAGGCCAGCCTTGGGCAGACACTGGGGAAAAACAGTGTGGCAGAGCTTCTGGCTGGGGGGGGTTTCTGTCTGTCTGTGAATATTAAAATAGAGAGGCCTAGGGCCTGTGCAAATGTTGGTGGGGAAAGCAAGTCAGGCAGAGAAGGGACCCTGAATTGACTTAGGGGCAGTGACACAGGTGGGATTGTCCCCACCCTCTAACAGTACTGGTTCCTCCCCTCCCCTCACAGTGGCTCTCTATTCCTGAGCAGGAAGTTGGCTGAGCCCCTCCCTCGTCAGCAGGTGGGTGGCCCCTCATCAGCCTGATGTGGAAAGTGAAATAACTTCTCCCAATTACCCTTGAATCTGGAAACTTTTTGTGCCTCCAACATTTCCTCCAGCCTGGGAGTTAATCAGCCCCTTGGCTGTCCCCCCACTGGGGCCGGGCGTGGGGGCACCAGGGGCAGTTGTGCCCTAGAAAATTATTTCTCATCGCCAATTATTGCCCATTAGAGCTAATGGTTGCGCTTAATCACCACACACTTATCTGGGGTTTTTTAAGCCACTGAAACAGCCTTCCCTCTACCTCCTCCCCCCACTGGATTGTCTCTTGAACTAAAGCTGAAGCCATTGCCAGAAATGTACTTTTTTAAAACCAAATCACACATCTGATACCGTTTTGTTTGAAAAATGAGCTGCCCTCCCCCTTCTTGTGTCTGCTGATCACACAGCCAAGTGAAGTTTGGGGTCCAGCAATGGGACTCCAGGGGGTGGCATTCCCAAGGCCTCTGGAGGAGATGGAACTCTCTCTCCCCAACAACTCTGCCAGGGGGAGGGCACATAGCCCCACCTACAGATGAGGAAACTGAGGCTTGGAGGAAGTTGGGATGTGCTGAAAGTCACCAAGGAGTGTGAGCTGATGTCAATCAGACCCAAGCTTTTGTGCTTCAGTCCAGGAGCAGGAGATCGGGCAAGAAGGGCAGGGAATTTTCATGCCTTTGGAATTGGGGCAAGGTACGTCAAATGGAATGGGACTCACCTTCTGAGTCCTGGGCCTGCTGGGCTGTAACATTGACAAGAAATTTAAAAGAAAAACATCCGCATGTCCAACTGACCAGTGAAAAGACTCAGATGTTCCACTTTGTGCACATAAAACCTTTGGCCCATGTGGGCTATTCATGATGCTCTTGGTTGGAAATGATCTCTACATCCCCTTTCCTAAGAGGTGCAAGAGCCTCTCTGAGCCTCTGTTTTCTAATATGCAAAATGGGTTTCTGGTTCACCAAAGAGTAGAGCCGGGGTGAGGATTCCAGGCCCTGCATTCTATCTGAGCCCAGTTTGGAGAGTTGTGGGGTAGCCACAGAATGGCTCAGGAGCAGTTCTGTCCCCAGGGAGGCTGGCATGAGGGTTCGCAGGCAGGTAGTAGGGATACATGGCTGCTGCCCACTTCTACAAGCCAGGGCCTGTGTCCATACAGTCCAATGAGCTCCTTGTTCCATGGACCCTTGCTCTGAATCCAGTAACTTCAGGCAAAGATTTGTGAGGCCTAAAGAAGCACATTAACTCATTTAAAAGTACTGTAAGAACTTCTCTACCCTGGGCACACATCAAGGGAGGACTCAGGCCAATCTCCACTTCCGGGGGACTCAGGGATGGATCAGATGGAGAACAAATGAGTGACAGATCAGTTCAGCATAACCTGCAAAACACATGATGGGATGATGTGCTAAAATATGATGTGATGTATGTATGCACAGTTTTGGATGCATGTGTACTTCGTGTGTACATGGCTCTGTCTGAGAGCTCTGAAGCAGGCACCTCAGTGGCAGTGAGCAGGCCGTGTATTTGACTCTTGTTCTCTAATACCATTCCTGGGGAAAGGACCCAGGGCTTCTTGGAGAAATGGCTGATTACACACTTGAGGCAGGATCAATATATTATAAGGCTGAAACACGTTATTATAGGGTAAATTAATAAAGTACTAAAAAAGAAATGATGGTGGCATGTGACAAGGATAGAGGAGCCACCTGGAAGGGCCTTTTACTGAATCCAAGACAAATTGAGCATCAAAATAATTAACTAGGGTGATGATTATAACCGCTGAAAAGCAGGAACTCATGATCTATACTGATAATAGACACATAAAAGGAGGGGAGGAGGCCTTTCTTACAGTACAGTGCTAAGGGTCAGCTGGCAAATGTGAAGAGGGGGGACTCACTGTTGGAAAATTGGCATTTTGCAGTCATTGTTGTGAAGATGGGCTAAGGCAAGAATGATCTATAGATATAAATCTGGTAGAAAGCTTTGGTGAGGAGTATGTTTGCATGCTCATAGGAATCTCCTCATAGATGTATTAATGCAAGAAGGGGAAAGTTCTACTGTGGAGAAATCAGGCCCCATCCTGCCCCATCCTGGCAGAGTGACAAAATCTATCACTACCATGTAGGTGCAGGTGGCACCTTCCATGTCCCTTGTGCCACTTACACCAGCTGGGAAGACACAATCCAAACCCAAACAATGAGAGACTCAGACAACCCCCAAGTGAGGAACGTTCCACAGAAAAGACCGTATTCCTCAAAAATGTTGATGCAATAAAAGACAAAAACAAAGTGTGGGTGCTGCTTCAGAGTGAAGTAGACTAAAGAGTCATAAGAACTGAATGCAGTATCTGATCCTTGATCAGACAAGGCATAGAGAGCAAAGAAATACTATGAAGGATAGTGTTAAGTCAGCTAACAAAGTTGGCATATAGATAGAAGATTAAAGTGTTGTGTCAATGTTTAATTCACTGAAGTTGAGAATGGGACTGTGGTTACATAAGCACATACCTTATTCTTGGGAAATCCATACTGAAGTATTTATTTAGGGTCACGATGTCTGCAACTTATCGCCAAAGTGTGTGTGTGTGACAGCCAGACACAGTGGAAAGACACATGACCAGATTAATAAGACCAGAGACAGGGAATAAGAGTGAATAATAAAGTAAACAATTGGGCTGAGTGTGATGGCTCATGCCAGTAGTTCCATCACTTTGGGAGGCCAAGGCAGGAGGATCACCTGAGGCTAGGAGTTTGAGACCAGGTTGAGCAACATAGTGAGAACCCATCTCTAAAAAAAAAAAATGAGCTGGGCATGCTACTGCATGCCTATTGTCCTAGCTACTTGAGGGGCTGAGGTGGGAGGAATGCTTGAGCCTGGTACCCAGGAGTTTGAGGCTGCAGTGAGCTATGATGATGCCCCTGAACTCTAGCCTGGGCAACAGAGTAAGACTGTCTCAAAAATAATAATAATAATAAAGAAAGAAAGAAAAGAAAAAGTTAACAGTAAGTGAGGAGTATTTTTGTCCCATTCTCATCCCTGCAGCTTTTCTTTAAATTTTAAATTGTTTCCAAATAAACAGTTACAATTAAAAGTGATGTGGGCTCGCCACCTTTGGCTCAAGTAGCTAAGGCCTCAGCCACATACACCTGAGCTGGTGGGTTCGAATCTAGCCTGGGCCCGCCAAACAATGACAGCTGCAACCAAAACATAGATGAGCATTATGATGGGCGTCTGTGGTCCCATCTACTTGGGAGGCGAAGGCAGGAGACTTGCTTGAGCCCAGGAGTTGGAAGTTGCTGTGAGCTGTGATGCCACATCACTCTACCCAAGGGGACAGCTTGAGGCTCTGTCTCAAAAAAAAAAAAAAAGTGATGTGGGTACTGACATCTTGAGGTGGTAGTGGTCAGGAATAAAACTTGAGGAAAAAACCTTCCAGTGCTCCAGAGAAAGGGAACAGCATGTGCAAAGGCTACAGGGTAGATGAGCTCAGAACAGGGTGGTGCAGTAGGGGAAGAGCAGGGAGGCTGAAGACATTGGTGAGGACAAGGTCAATTCTGGTGGGGAGTTTGGGATTTAGTTTTAGTGCAATAGTTGTAATTGGTGGCTGACCATAACCCTAGGGATGCCCTTGAGTGAAGAAAGATTTACACTGTCATTCATTATTCTGCAAATACATGTTGAACCCTAAAACAGGTCTTGGACTAATTGAGAAAGGTAATAGTGGATCAGAAGAATGCACCTAATGCTTTGGTAACAGCCACCAGGTGGTGAAAGAATATTCTGCTATGAAGAAGGGCATGGTTTTGCCCTGATTATAGTATCAGAGTCCATCAGAATTGGGTTCTATTGCAGTAAGAAATGAGCCAAACATTTCATGTCTACACACACAAAGCAGCTTTTCTCAGTCAGTCACACTATGTGCCCTCATGAACTAGACCATTAGTCACCCAAGAACCCCAACTATTGCTGGGGCAAGGGGATAAAGCTTCCACCTGAAGCTACACACATCCCTTCTGCCTCATTTCATTTGCCAAGCAAGTCACGTGGCTACCCCAACTTTTTAAGGGAAATGCCCAGAATGAGAGGGAGAACCAGATGTTTAGAAAGAGCTTCAAAGACAGACACAGGGAGAGAAGGGAACTTTTAGTCTATACAGTTGTCTACCCAATATTTGGTTGATAGTATGCAGTGGAGACTACAATTGGTGACAGCCTGACACCTAAGAACTTCCAGACCAAAAAGGCTGATTGTTCCCAAGTGGCAAAAAGGGTCAGTCAGCGTTAGTAGGAAATGTACCACATCATATTTTAGCACATCATCCCATCACGTGTTTTGCAGGTTATGCTGAAATGATCTGTCGCTCATTTATTCTCATTCTGATACATCCCTAAGTCTCCTGGAAGTAGAGATTGGCCTGA
The DNA here is from genome assembly GCA_963573935.1 of Arctocebus calabarensis. Classification (NCBI taxonomy): domain Eukaryota; kingdom Metazoa; phylum Chordata; class Mammalia; order Primates; family Lorisidae; genus Arctocebus; species Arctocebus calabarensis. The sequence goes on along the minus strand of CAUYON010026073.1, from coordinate 19,991 downwards.
GTCGTCCTTTGATGTGTGCCTAGGGTAGAGAAGTTCTTGCAGAACTTTTCAATGAGTTACGGTGCTTCTTTAGGCCCCACAAATCTTTGCCTGAAGTTACTGGATTCAGAGCAAGTGTCCATGGAACAAGTGGGACCAGGATCCTGGGGAGGGACAGCATCATGTCCACAATAGGTAGCTAAAATGAGGAGGGGCCTGGAAACCCCAATCTCTGGGAAACCATGCTGCTGAACCCAAAGAATAGACTAAATAGCAAGGAGTAAGATCTACTCACTGTTCCCGAGTCTCTGAGGGATAGTCCTGGGCAGGGAGAGCCAATGGAGCCCTAGAACCAGGAGAGCGGAGCTGGGGCCCCAGAAGGGAAGGGGCAGGCAGAAAGCAGAAGTAACAACACAAGGCTGCTTGATAGGTGATGAGCTCTCCATCTTAGGAGACATATAAGAAGGGCAGCAAATGCCCAATATCTAGGGTAGCTGTAGAGGGAATTCTGAGGACACTTCCTACAAAGTCTGAATTTCTGGCTGGGCATGGTGGGGGACAGCCAGGCCTAGGGAGGGAGTGTGTGCTTGCAGAAAGCCAGAGGTAGAGAGGGCAACTGGGGCCAATGAGGTGCCTTCACTGACCCTCTTCTCCCCCAGCTTGAAGACCTCCCTCCAACTCTAGGTGCCTGTGAGTGTATGAGTTCCCCTCTGTCTCCAGCTAGAGCTAGGCCCTCAGACCCCCTGCCATGGGAGCCTCTGAGGTGTGTTTCAGAACCAAGCAGAGGAGTAAGCTGCTCTAACACCATAGGTCATTGCCTGGGGATACTCAAGACTGTACTCTGAGTGACCTTGGTCATGTCACTAGCCCTCCATGAAGTCAGATGCTGTTAAAGGGGCTGTGGTAGGCAGCTAGCAGCCACCTGCCCAGCCTTGGCAGAGCTCTGGGTAAGTTCGTTATTACTCTCTCTCCAGCCCTCAACCCTGGGTGCAGTGGTATGTAGAATAGGAAGGAGGAGGAACTAGCCAGCTATCCATAGTCAGACCCAGAGGGTGGAGGAGATGGCTATGTTTGATTTATACAGGGTTCCCTGGGGGAATCAGAAAACATAGCCTTTGTAAATCTAAATCCCTGAATGGCCCAGCTAGCCATAGTCTCTACCACTCTCTTTTGTCCCCAAAGAAAGGCTGTGTGCCATGATAGGCTGTTATTCTGTGTTCAAGAGAGAGATCCAAAAGGGCTGCAGCCATAGAGAAGGGTGCAGATTTGGGAGAGGTTAAAGAAACTTTAAAGTCTACTGTATCCGTGTGATTGCATTGACTCCCTCCCTGGACCCCAGTCTCTCGGCTTGGAGACCTAGAATTCAGGAGAGCAGTCCCAGCAGCACATCTCTACCCAGCTTCCCTGTGAAAGCCCCAGCATCCCCCCTAGGCTGTCCTGAGCTGTGTCACCTCAGGAGGCGGTGGGGGAGACCATCCATCAAAAAGCACATCAATGGTCTAGCACCACCCGGAAGGGGCCAAAGCCAGTGTCAACTAGGGCCACTCTGAAAGCCGCCCAGCTGCAGCCCCGAGGGCAAGATGGATGGGCATCACCAGTCACTTTGAGGCCATGTTTATGGGACACCCAAACAGCTGGTCAATCCCCTGGAACCATCACTCACCCAGCTACCAGGGGTCCCTGACAGGCTTGGAGATTGTGTTGCCGCCTGAACTCCGGCAGCACTTAGTCTCGTCTGTCAGGCCAAAGGGTCCTGTCCCAGCCACCGGCAATTGACAGATGAAACACCTGATCCCCGGCAAGGAGGGCACATGGCTGGATCACGCAAGCTATGAGCAAACATGGACTTTAGCCTGATCTCCCCTCCAGCCAGGGCTCCTCAGGGCTCCCTGTCTCCTCTGCACACAGTTCAGACTGTGGGCCTGTCTTCACTGTTGTGGTAACGGAGGGTTTGTCCACACAGATTCAAAGGCTCTCCCTAGAGACAAATCTGTTGTTTGGCTTAATTCGTGTTCTCATGTTGTCACGTTCTACTCTGGGGAGCCCACAGAGGAACACCACTCTTCCTTCTTTGAGGAAATAATCTTCCTTCTTCCTTTTCCCTTCCCGCCCTTCTTTTGTCTTTTCCTCCTTTCTTTCAATAGATGAAGCTATTGATTTAAGACAGAGAGTGCAGTAAATGTAGCCCTAAGTCATCATCTCTACCTGAAATGACCCAAAGCAGCCAGTCAGTTGGGGTTTCTAATGAGTAAGGAGGTCACCTCACTTCATAGCAAAGCTTGTTACTTTGCTGGGGGAGGAAAGGGGTGGAAGGAAGGTTTGAGAGAAGAACGTGGGCTCACTTCACTGTCCATGTGATCTCACCTTCTCGCCACAAGTCTCAGCCCCACCCCCCTGTGAAGTGGAGTCACTATCACGCATAGAGTTGAATGAGGACAGATCATGGGTATGCCATCAACTTCCTAGTAGTAAGACAGCTCCGAAACCAAGGAGTATTGTTAATAATAAAGACAACATAGACCAGACATCACAATTGTTTTTAAAAAATAACCATTTTAAGGTAGCCAGCTTTAAAAAGTAACTGTTTCAATACACAAACCCAGCATATGCAAAAATTAACTAAAAATGGATCAAATACCTGAATGTAGGAGCTAAAACTACAAAGCTCACAGAAGAAAACGTAGAAGTTAAGTATTGTAGCCTTGACAATAAATTCTTAGATAGGATAAGAGCATAAGCAAAAAAATGGAAAAAAAAGACAAATTGGACTTCATCAAAATCGAAAACTTTTGTGCTTCTAAAGACACCATCAAGAAAGAAAAAAGACAAGCCACAATGAGAAAAAATATTTGCAAATCCTCTATCTGATAAGAATCTTGTATCAGGAATATAAAAAGAAGTCTTAAAACTCAACAATAAAGACAAGTAACCCAATATTTTTAACGGACAAAGAATCTAAATAAATGTTTCCCAAAGAAGCAATACAAATGCCAACAAGCACACAAAACATTGCTCAGCACCACCCACAGCAAGCAAATGCAAATCAAGTTCTCGGGGATATATCACTTCACACCCCCTAAAATCAAAAGGACAGATAATAACAAATGTTCATAAGATCATGCACAAAATTGAAACCTTCACACGTTGCTGGTTGGAATGTAAAATGGTACAGCTGCTGTGGAAAACAGTTTGGAAATGTTAAAAATGTTAAAAATAAAGTTACCATATGACTCAGCACCACACTCCTAGGTATGTATCCAGAACTGAAAACATTGTCCACACAAAAACTTGTACACAAATGTTTATAGCAGCATTATTCACAATAGCCAAAAGGTGAAAACAATCCAAATGTCCACTACCTGATGAATGGATAAAGAAAATGTGGTATATCCATACAATGGAATATTATTCTGTTATAAAAAATGAAGTACTAATCCATGCTACAATGTGGATAAAGCTTGAAAACATGCTAAGTGAAGGAAACTGGGCATAAAAGGACAAATATTATATGATTCATGTATGTGAAATGCTCAGAATAGCCAAATCCACAGAGGCAGAAAGGAGACTGATGGTTGCCAGGAGGTTGGGAGGAGACGTGAATTAGGAATGACTGATAATGGTCATGGGGTTTCATTTGGTGTGATGAAAATTCTCTGGGATTAGTGGTGATGGCTGCTCCTCCTGAATACTAATGGCACTGAATTGTACACTTAATGTGAATTTTAAGTTATGGGAATTACATCTCAATAAAGTAAGTAAAGTCTATCTATTATGAAAAAAGTAGTTATCTGAGTTGGCATTGGGCAGTGCATCTCAAAGCCATTTTTCAGAATTTCTGCCTTCCCCATTCTGGCCCCAAATTGCCATCAGGTTGGTGAGGGCTGATAGGTTTACTGGAGGAGTGGGAATTCCTCCACAAAACCTCTTTAAAACCCTGCAATCTTTGGGAATAATTAATGACTGCTTGGAATTTTTTAACAGAGAGACTGACCCACTTGTGGTTAACAAATGAAAAAAATGTCCATCTGAAGCTATGATGATAAGTGGGTATAGCATTCTTAAATATTTGCAACTGAGACATTAAAAACATTGGAACCGGCCCTTCCAAATGCTCATATCCTTTGGCAAAGTTATCCTGTTGAGAATATTTTTTTCTACAGAAATTACTTAAAATGCAAAAAGCTATATGTATGGGGGTGCTTGCAGCAGCATTATTTCCCCATGTTACAAATCAGAATACCAAGGTGGAGAGAGGTAGTGACCAGGCTGTGAGTGTCTGGTGGGTCCATGATTTTGCTTGAGATGGCCTATGGTGTCATGACTCTTTCTGAGCTGTATCTGAATCTTTATATCAAACAAACTCCACAGAAATTAGAGGAAGCCCAAATCCCAGGAGGTTCATGAAACCAAGAATGGCCCAGAGATTAGGTGGATGAGCAACAAGATGTTGCATTTGCAGGACAGGAGCTTCACACAGAGCAGGACATACCCTCCTCTTGGGACGGACAGATGTCATACATTGTGTTGAGCTCTCATGGCATACCTATGGGAAGAGGTTGGCAAGAGCTGAGAAAATTGTGGGTCCCAGCTCACAGATAGAAGGGGTAACAAAAGGGCCTCATAAATTTAGGACAGAGGATTTTAATGCAGAGAACTGGTTGTGCCAGTGCAGGAGGAGATGAGATGGGAGGCATTCTGAAATTATCAGTCTGTTTACTGTGGGTGCCCAGGTTTATGCAGGCACAATGTATGAAGGCAGGAAGCTCCTACCATCTGAAGCTGGAGGGGCAGAGAGAGGTGGTGCCATGGCCCACATAAACCTGGGCACCCACGTAAACAGAGAAGAGAGGGAGGGACATGATGGCTTCTCTCCTCCACTCTCTGTCTCCCACTCCTCCCACTGGAAATCCTGGGGAAGTGGAAGGGAGGAAGGGCTTGCAGGGTAGCACAAAGGGGGAGCAGCTGGGCCAAGGGAGGGGACACCTTTTCTGCTGGGTCACTGGGAAAATCAAGTTTCAAACTGGGGTTTGTTCCAGGTCCACAGAGCTGGGGGATCAGGGTGAACACCCATTGACCTGTCTCATATCACAAGCACCTTCAGGCTCTGTCACAGCCTCCACTGTGATTCACCCATGTCCCCTTCCATGGCTTTGCTCCTTTTCCCTCAAATTAATTTACGTCGGAGGAGACTTTGTACTACTACCATAAAACCCAATACAACTCATTGTAAATTGAAACATAACTAGGAAAAGAAAGCAAACAATGATATTAAATTGTAGTCAGACTCCAGGGTTTGGTGTGGTGGGCTTGCTCCAAGTGGTGCCAGAGGATTGAAGGGGATGCCACCCCCCTAGAGATCACCCTGTTAGGATACCACTGTGTTCACACATCCTGAACTGATAGACAATGCCACGGGGCATGAGTTCTCCCCTTTAGGAAGCACTAATGTCAGAGAAACCAGAGGAAGAAGGAAGGGGACCCACCCAGGCCACATGCCAGGTTGCTGCCAGTGCTAGGACCAAACTGGGCCTGGCCAGCCACACATGGCTATGCCTCAGTGCCTCCCAGGACTGTACAGGTTGTAGTTGAGGCATTTCTTTGAAGGTATAGCTGCTTGGCCTCCTGTGTCCCCCTTCCAAAGCATGTTCATGTCCCACAGTAGAAAGAAGACTCTACCTGTGCTAAGGGCTCTTCCTACCTCCATGCTGGGCATTTTGTTCAGAGCCATCCTTTGTGTGAGCCTGTGGGTGGGGCTGGGGGAGGGGGATTGAAGTGGGAGATTTTATCCTAATGTCACAGGGAGTCAAAAGCCTTTCCTGAAATCATCTTGCAGCTGTCAGAGGGCTGGCTTTGGCAGGCGGCTGGTCCATTAGTGGAGGCAGGTAATTTGTATTGCTAGCTGCTGCTTGTATAAACAGAGGGCTTAGGGAGCTTGAGGAGGGATGGGGAGAGGAAAGTGGGGGCTGTACCTTGTGCACCTGAGTTGGGAGGCTGAGCCTGGCCGCTTGTCCAATCAGTGGGCGACAGTCCTAGGCATATGCCAGAGGCCTTCTGTGCTCTCCTCACATTGGTACTCAGGCACAGTGAGTGAGGCTAGGTGTCATCTCAGGGTGTTTCTGAACCCAGAGAGAGACAGGTAAAAATATACTATAGGGTGAACAAAACTACACTCACATCAGCATCTGAGATGGAGGCCTCGAGCCTGTGGGGGTGCCCCAAATCCTCTCCCGCCTCCTCGCCTGGGCACCTGCAGATGCCTCTGCCCCTGCCTCTGAGCTGGTGTCAGGTCCATTTCAGCTCAGATGGATTTCATGTGGCAGCTTCAGTGAGGGTCTCTCTACAGCATGCGTCCCTATTCCCCCAGCACTTACAGCAAGGCTGCATGATGGTCTGTTTATAAGTCTGTCTTCCGCACCAGACTGAATGGTTCTTAGGGGATTTTAATGACCCTCACCTCCCCCGTCAGTGCTAATCAGTGTTTCTTGAATGAATGGATAAAAGAATGAATGACTTCTTGAACATCTACCACTCAACAGACCTGTGTGGAGGCTGCCATTATGAGAGGGAACCACATGTCAGAGGATCAGGTAGTGGTGCATGCTGTGGGAGACCCTGGAGGAAACACTGGGATGCGGTGGGGGTTTCCTGAGAAAGGGGCTTTGATCAAAGACCTGAGGAGCTGAGGGAAGGGTCCATGTTGACAGACATCTGGGGAAGAGTGCTTCAGGGCATAGCATGTACAAAGGTTCTGGGGCAAGACTACGCTGGGGTTCAAGGACAACAAAAAGGCTGGAGCCTGGTGATGGAAAGGGAAGGAGGAAGGGAGGAAGATAAGAAAGGAAGGCTTAGTTGCAGCCCTGGAGAAGATCCTGGGCAGATGGATGCCATTCTATCCCATAGAAATGTGGTTTCAGGTGGTTTCACCTGTAATTTGCTAGCCCTCAACAGAAGCCATGGGAATGATATTAAGTCTAATTAATCCCAGTCCATTAGATCTGTGATTGTTTTCCTTTGATCCATGAAATGTTTGGTTTCTTCTCCAACCACAATTGCATGTGTCAAAATCAGTGTCTGGAGGATTTGCCCACCTCGCCTCTTTCCTGGGGCCTGATTTCTCTGGTCTTTCACTCTTGGCTGTCCTGCACATCAGAACCTGGTCTCAAACCCAGTCCCCACTGGGCCACGCCCCTAAGTAGAACCAGTGGGAACTCCCTATCACCTTTGGTGGTGTTTCCCCAGAAAAGTGGTCTTTAGAATATAGTCCCATGAAATGCTCTGGGAGAAAAAGAGTCAAATAGGTTTGGGAAATGCCTGGCAATCCTAAGTGAGCATCATAGGCTCTGAGTGGTCCTGCCCAGAAGCTTGTCTAGCCTACCCCGACAGGATCCTCACATCCTCTCCCTGCTCTCACTGAAAGGGTAAAAAGGTCAGACTCATTTCACTTTCTAGCTAAGGACAATGAAAGAAGGGCAGGTGGTTCTGGTCAACGAAATACAGAAAAACCTTCCTGGGAAAGGGGTGTCCAAGATAGCTTTTCTTGTCTGTGAAGAGAAACTGTTTAGATGTCACCTCTAGCTCCAGACACACATATCCATGTCCTTGCCTTTGACTGTGTTCCTGTGTACATGTGATGTCTGCAGCTATGGCAGCCACTCTGTGCCTATAAGCAAAAGGCCAGGAGCACTGCAGAATCCCTGGCTCAGCAACTTGATAAAGACAACAAGCTGCTCTCCCTTCCCTCCCCCCAAGTGCTGTGTGAGTCCTGGCTGTAGCTTGTGTCATATGTTTCTGGCCCACATCATTTCCCCAGAAGGTTCTCCTGGACCACCTCAGTTAGACCCTTAGCCTATAAACTGTGACCTGTGTGACTTTCTTCATAGCTCTTCTCTCTCTTTCTCTTTCTCTAAAACAATTCTTCTGTCTTCTGTCTAGATGTTTCCTCTTGACCTTCCTCACTGGAACATCATTTCAAGGGACTGAGAACTTGGGCTTGTTTTGCTCACATGTGTATCTGCTACTGGGAGCAGAGCTTGAAACAAAACAGGTGACAGTGCTCATGGGGTGGTTCCATCACCAAGCTTCTGCTCCTGCTGTGGTGGTGATGATGAGGGATGATGGAGCCCCATTGCACTGACTCCTCCAAGGCTGCAAGCCAGCAAGTGGAGGGAGGAGAGTGGGAAAGGGGAGAAGGTTGTGGATCTCTCAGCAGGCCTACCTGCCCAGTTGGAACCAGAACACAGCTTCTGACGAATTTTCTGACATCCCAGTTACCACATAATGCCTTAGTTGCAATTGAGGGAGACACAAAAGGATATTAATACTTAATTTTTTAAAAGGTGTGTTTCAGTATACAAATGTGTAAGAGGTGTAAGAGGCCTGGGAACACTAGACAGCATCAGGAGGCGCTGGGATGAATGCACAGTGAACCAAGTACAAGTCGTGGTGAAGAGAAGTCAGAGGTCTGCTAACTGCGTGGGGTCAGATCACACCCTTCCCGCAAGGGGGAAGGTTGGGGATCGCGGCCACGTGGTAAAGGCGTGTCTGCGTGGGTGCCCCCACTCCCCGTGGGGCTCCCACTCTCAGCGCGAGGCACAGCGCCACACCGCTATACCGTTACACTGTTTCACTGTAACGCCGCCATAGCGCCGAAGCTGTGCAGAGCATTGTTTTACAAAGTGGGATGTGACTGTCCCACGTTTCCCACGGCATTGCCTTCTCAGAAAGTTGGAGTACATGGGTACCACCGCAAAGTGCTTTACGATTTTGTAGGAAGTAGTGCGGCTCCGGAGCGGATGCTGTTACTGTCGCCCCGGGATGCTGGGCCTGGCTTGGAGCCCTGCACCCTCAGTGCCGCGGCACTGTCTCGCTGCTCAAAGGGTCCCCGCTAGGCTCCAGCCTCCAGCCCTGAATCCCCACTAGGCGGGCCGGCAAAGCCCCCAGCGCGGTCTCCCGCGGCCGCTCTTGCAGCAGCCAGGCTTCGCTACGGCTCCTCCTCGCTAGCTAGCGGCTGCTGGGGGGCAGATGCACGAGTATGTTCCCCGGGATGGACCCAGTGCTGCCGCCCGCCTGAGTCCCCGCGGTCAGGCCACATGAGCCCCCCTGCCCCGCGGGCGCAGGCCGGTCAGGCGGTGATGGATGGCAGGGGGAGGATCCGTTCCGCCGCCCCGCAGACATTCCTCCCCAGATAAACAGGGAGGGCAGCGGCCACCCCCGCAGGGCCGGCGGAGAGGCGCTCTTGAGAGGCTGGAGATGAGGGGCCTCTGTATATAATAAAGGTGAACGAGTGTCATCCAGACGTTTTAATGCTCTTTTTGAGGCCCCAGCTGCCTCGAGGCCAGAAGGAAGGATCCAGGCCTTTTAGCAAGTGGCTAAAAAAGCAGGGGCTTTGAGCAGCCGAGGGGCAGATGGTGGGGTTTGGGTGCAGCTTGGGTGCCCCCTTGCCCGCCAAGTCAGCCCCAGGTCCTCTACAGGAAGGCTAGAGACGCCTGCAGGTAACTTTGGCAATGTTCAAGGGCCCTCTGAGCTGGTTTCTGGGGACACTTGGTGAGGGACATCCAGTCAGTGGGGGGTCAAGCTCAGTTCTCCAGGTATGTGCCACCCTAAACAGGGCTGTGGGGCAAAACCTGAGCTTAGACTTGAGGATCACCCAGTCTGTCACCACATCAGGCTGTCTCAGGTAGCTGTAGCTTAGCACCATCCCCTCTGCATAGGCTCGTTGTCCTGGCCTGACCTATTGTGCTCGGTGTGGGAGTCACTGTGGCCCCTTACACCACAACTGGCATTAATTGGTAGTCACTAATATTTTAGTTCCCTCCCCACTGTGTTCCTCTCTCACAGGTCTGCAGTGGACTGGGAAGGGTTCTTACACATATGAACAAGAGGCTCAGAGTAGTGGAGGCCACCAAGGCCACACAGTAGGGAGGGAACAGCAGATTGGGCCAAGGACTCCTGCCAACAAAGACCTTAGCCATCTGATTGTCTGGAATCAGGGATGTTTGACATTGGTCCTCTAAAGCCTGCTGCTCCCCCACCATCTTAGCCTCTTGAGATCCGCCCCACTCCAGCCTGTGATGCTGCAGCTCTGGGACACTCCCTAGGCCCCAAACATGAGGCTGAGATAACATGCAATGAACTCCAAGGGCCACAGGGTGCATGGACCCATGGAAGGGAAAGTCAGGGAGCCTGCAGCTGCTAGAAGCCTGTGTCCTATAGGAAGCCTGTGTCCAAGGATCCATGCAAGTTTGGGGACTCAACATGCCCTCATGACAGCCCTGCAATATCAGCATTATTATTCCCATTTTGTAGTGGGGTAAACTGAGGCACAGGTTGTGAACAGTTCTGCTCAAGATGACAAAAGAACAGAGTTTTGGATTCAAACCTATGTGCACCTGGCTTAACTCTAGAATTATTTATACTGTTGGCCCCTTGACTACAGACGTTAAGTACTTGCTAAATGAACAGATAGAGAAATCCCTCCTGGAAAAGGGAATCAGAAATGATCTAGCACTTGATTATTAATACTAACCTGACCCTCCCAGTGTCAGGTAAGGTCCCATGTGAAGTCCAGAGTTTCCTGGAAAAGCAGATGAAGAGATACTAATTATGAGCCAGTCAGGAATGGAAGAAATGGCATATTCTTTAGCTTTTTTATAGCATCCTAGGCCTGACAAACTGAACCCCATCCACTGGTCCACAATTAGTATTAGGATCTCCGTTTGCATTGGTCCCCAGAAAAGGGTCCTAAGCCCCTGGAGATCCCTGAGAACCCTGTGGTTTCAGCCATTTGCAGCCGAAAGCAACCTGACCATGTGAATGGTGGTAACTGGGGCTCCATGCACTTACAGAGCTGGTGGGGGTGCTCCTCAAGTTCTCCAATCCTCTTGACTCCATTGCTTTTGCCTCTTCTTGTCTCTAGAGACACATATTCTGCTTGAGCTTGGAGAATGCCTGAGGGATGCAGCTGAGAGGTGGAGAATGAAACCCTCCCAAGGATGTCACTGGAACCTAGTGCACCTGCAGCAACCCACCTCCTGACTTCTCAGCCTGGAACCAATCTGCTCCCTCTGTCCTTACATGGTGAAAATTGGGCTCAACCAGCAGGTCCTAAAGCTATTACCATTCTTAGAAAGTCCTTGATGCTGAGAGCCCTGCTTTTTGGTAATAACAAATGGCAATGGATTCATGTTAGGCCCATTTTAGTTGGATTCATGTTAGGCCCATTTTAGTTTGCATTTGACATAGACTGAACAGCCTGGATAGGTTCTCCTTACTTTTACAGGTTCATGAAATTTCATGACTGGGAGTTCCTGGGACCACTGACCCTGTAAGCCTTCAGAGGAGAAGGTCAACACAGTGGGCCTATATTTATGCCCTATGTCCTTTTTTTTCTTAATTTTTTTAAGCAAGCATGAAAAAGTTTATTGAGGGAAAGAAAGATAGATTTACAGAGTAAGAGCAAGATAGAGGCTTACAGAGCAAGATATTTTTGCCATAGGCAGCAAATGGGCCTTCACTGCTAGGGCACATGGGTGAAGAGGCAAAGAGGCCTATCTATGCCCTGTATCTTTGCAGCAGGTTCCTGGCCAAGTGGCTTTGGTGATAGCAGAGCCTCACACTGTTCACTTGGATGTCAGTCCAGCAGGCATCTCTGACTGACAGGAGCGAGCAAAGCCAGAGCTGCAGTGGGACTGCCTTGTTTATTTTACATTTTGAATTAATAATACAATACCTGGTTCAAAATTCAAAAAATACCAAATGGCAAACAGTGAACAGTCTCCCTCCCACCCCCTGTCCACCCACACTCTGTGTCCTTGAGGCCATTCCCTGCTCCTTTGGATTTGGTTTCCAAGTGTCCTCTTCCCTCACTTGCAGTCGAGAGGTTCCCACCGGCATAGCAGTGAGGTTCGGGTGCTGGCCATTAGGGGCTCCCAGCTTTGGGGATGCTTTGGCCCACTCCTAGTGGCCATCACTACCCACCGCCTACGGCCATGGGTCAGGTTTCCATCCGCCGTCATTAGACAGATGTCAAACTCGAAGGAGCAGCAGTAATTTGGACAATTACAGCTGCTATTATTGCTTCCTCTCCTTAAACAGGGGCCAAATTACTCACTTAAACACAACCACCGGCGAGGGGACATCAGATGGGGGAGGGGGACATGTGGAACGGGGAGGTTCAGAAATTCCAGCAGCTCATCTGTGGGTGACTGTCCTGTTTAAGGTCCTACTGTGTGACAGCATGTCAATCCTCCCTGCCTAGGATGTGGCAGTGCAATTAGAAGGGGAGGAGACTGGTCCTCTGAGAGAGAGGCCAGCCAATCTGGCCCAGCCCAGTCACTGCAAGTCCTGGACAGAAGCAAATCTGTTTGAGCTCTAAGTTCACAGCAGCATTGCCTCTTCTGAATCCTCTAAATGATGTGAACTGAGAAAACCCCAGAGTGGGCTTGGTGCTGGGGCTGGGGTGGAAGGGAGTGGCCAAGAAGCTGAGGGCTTACCCAGGAGGAGGCAGAGGTGCAGCCAAGGACCATTTGTTAGGGGAGAGGTGGCCCTTCTGCTGACTTGGGCAGGCAGATTTAGGTACTTGGCTCCCCAGCTGAAGGAGAAGCAGAGTAGAAGGGCCCAGATAGGTAGTATACAGGCAGGGAAGATGAGTCCAGGCTTACTCCACTTCTCAGAGCTAATTATAACTGCATTCAAAGGTACAGATAAGAGTCACTCTAGTAGAAGGAAGAACTTATATAGCTTCTAAGGGTCCAGCTCTACATTTTGTTTACAGAATTGAATCCTCAAAACAACTCTTTGAGGTAGGCTTTCTTATTACCCTCATTATACAGAGGAGACTGAAACACATAGAAAGGCTAATTAACTTGCCCAGAGTCACACAGCACCTCATCTGAGAGCTTACCCCTTCCTAGAGCCACATAGCTGGGTACCTCGCAAGCTGCAAGCTGCTGTGTAGAGGAAAGCAAGTCCTTTTCATTGCATTCCCTGGCATACAGACAGGCTCAGGGAATACAGGGCTGTCCAAGATCCCAAAAGGCAGTGCCTGATGGGCAGAGGCTACTGGCCTTGCCAGCCCTAGTCTGGCAGGGCCTGAGCCAGTGGCCTAGTAAGGGGCTAAGACTAGGGTGGTGGCAAAGGTCAGGCAGGGGCTGAGGCCATATTCAGCTCCAAGAAGTCACTGATCATGGGTGGTGCTGTGATCCCAGACTTTCTTTAGCAAGCAGGGCCATCCTATTCAGGTCCCATCACTGGGCAAGAGGATATTGAGCACATAACCTCTTCTCTGGAGGAAATGTGAGCTTTGAGGGAGGGGAGAGAGAAACTAGAAAGAGTCCAGGACCTCAGCTGGACCTGTACCCAATGGGTGTGTTGAGCCATCACTGTGATAGCAACTAGAGACTGGAAGTAGCTGAGCAGCCTGGGTCCACAGAGGAGGCCTTGGGCTTCTATCCTGGCCCAGCCTCCTCTGTCTGGTTGGGTGGGGATCACTTGACCTCTCCAAGCCTTGTTTTCTTTGTCTGAATCTTCCATCCTGTCTTTGCCAAGGCTCAAAAGTGGCAGCCGTGGGACCCCAGGGAAGGATTGCATCCCCATGAGCCCATGTCTTCTTCTGAAAATGCTAATATGATAATATCACTTCTGCCTCATGGGGTTTTGAGCTAATTCAATAAAATAACATGTTATATAATGGGCTTCAGAGCAAGGCCTAGAAATACCTGCATGAGGTTGGCTGGCCCTGTAGCTTTTATTACTGGCACAAAATGGAAGGCTTGGCCTTCTACTCCCACAAACTCCCATGTGAGGCCTGAGAGGTAGACACAAAGGCGACTAAGGATCCTGAAGCTCAGGCTAGTCACTGCCAGGGTGGCAGAGCCAACACTGATGCTGGGACTATCCCACTGCACACCCTTTCCTGGGCCTGATGCCACTGTCTGAGAGGGTCCTCTGCAACATAATGCCTGAGACATCCAGTCCTCAGAGAGAACAGGGCATTCCACATCCTGCCCTGGACCTGGGTTCTCTTTCTATACTTTCCTCCAGTAGTTGCCCTTATACCACTTTGCCTGGGGCCGAAGATGCGGCTGAAGCCGGAGCCACCCACGCCTGACAAAGTGCAGGCCCTGACCACTTGTTCTGAGCATATAAACACTTGCTGCTTCAAGAGTCTGCAAGGGGCAACTTTAAAAACAGAGCCCCTGTGGCCCTGCCATTTGTCAGCTACTCATTATCTGTGAGTCTGGTAGGTCTGGGACAGTTGCCCTTTGCACCCTCAGGGGCCAGTAGGAGAGGCCAGGCACCTCTTACACCTGTAGGTGCCAAACTCTGGGCTACTTCGGTCCCTGGGCAGGGGGATGATGACAACCACAATGACAGCTGATGGTGATTAAGCCCTTCTTGTGTGCTAAACACTTCCACTGCATTCTCTCATGTCATTATAACCCCATTTTGCAAGTGAGGGGACAGAGGTCAGAGTCAGGTGTCACATAAGCAGGAAAGGACAGATCAGGTTGGTTGGTGCATCTCCCTGAGTCAGAAAATATGGAAGAGGCAGTTGCTGACTGCTGCTCAGATAGCTCTTGCAAGTAGCCTCCTCTGAGGTTCAGCTGACCTGGCTTCATCAGAGGTGGTTATAGCTCCCAGTGAGCTCAGCCTCTTGTACCATGGGGGAAATCAGCCTGTTGCTCTCTGGTTGAGGTGTGGCCCTTATGGAGCCCACCTTTGTCTGGGGGGAGTTAGACCTGCAAATAGCCCCAAACATTGGGGCTTGCATCAGGCTCTTGGGGCCAGAGAAGGCCCCAGGCTACCAGAGAGAGATAATAAGGAAAGGCTTCCCTTGATGACAACCTTAAAGCCAGGGCTGTCCTTAGACACCCAGAATAAAATCACATATGTCTCCTGGAATGCCTGAGAAGGTGGGAAGAAGAGTGGGGCTCAAGGAATTGGGTAATATCCTTAAGTGCACACAGTAGGAATCATATCTTACTGCCTCAGAACAACATCTTTAAACACTGAAAACCCACAACCATCTGCCTCTGAAGACTTTTGGTGCAGGTGTGTCACTTCTGCAATTAATTTCCCTCTCTGAACCATGATTTTCCACCAGCTGAGGTATTTTGCAGAACTCTGACTTAGGGATACTTGTAAAAATTTGTAGATTGTTGACCAATTTTTCATAGATGATCTAAAACAAGATGAATTCATCGAATCATATAAATTAACTTGAGTGAAATGTTTGGGCCATCAGGACTACAATGTAATAGTTTTTTTTTTTTATTTTTTGTAGAGACAGAGTCTCACTTTATCGCCCTCGGTAGAGTGTCGTGTCGTCACACAGCTCACAGACACCGCCAACTCCTGGGCTTAGGTGATTCTCTTGCCTCAGCCTCCCGAGTAGCTGGGACTACAGGAGCCCACCACAACGCCCGGCTAGTTTTCTGCTTTGCAGTTCAGCCGAGGCAGGTTTTGAACTTGCCACCTTCGGTATATGGGGCCGGCACCCTACTCGCTGAGCCACAGGCACCACCCAATGTAATAGATTTTATTTTATTATTTTTTTTTCAAAAAAAGAAAAGGGAATGAACAAATTTATTTGTACATTTTAATATTAAAACATGGAATAACTTGAGAATATTTTACTCCTTATAAAACCACTAGTTAACATTCTCATGCTTTTCACAGACTGGGCAATGATGTACCTAATATGTTACCCCAAGAAAGTAGCAGAGAGTATTATCCAAGTTGTGGGTTAATGATAAATAACTAAAGAATACGTTATCAAGTTAGTTTTCTGTGGTCCACGCTAATTGTTAGATACATGTTTCTATGCAAAGCTGAATTAATATCAAACTTAATTTTCTTTTTTTTTGTTTGTTTGTTTTTCTTGCCGGGGCAAAGTGAATGAATGTATCAATGAGTGGACACAGTCCATTCATGAAATTGAGGCCTAGGAAATGCACATGGAATTGACCTAGGCATAGGAAATGGAGGTTCCACGTTTAGTCCTAAGTGTAAAGTGAAGGAGACACCAAGGCACAGGTGTCTCCTCAGCAGTTGTCCGGCCTTTTTGGCTATTGGAGTCTCTGGTGGGGGTTGGAGGTTCCCCTCCTTGCCTGTCATCCAGCCCACTGGTTCTTCAGCTGGCTGCCACAGCACTGACACCACCAAGGAGGAGGCAGCAGGTCCGCCAGCTCCACTGAGCTGGCTAGGGCGCCAAATGTCCTGCATCAATTCTCACTCTCCAAGTAGAAACTCTAACTGCTGGTAGGGAAAAAGGATGAAGACTTGATCTAACTGCTTCCTGCTGAATTGGAAGATGATAGAAGGGGGAAGTCAGGGTTTCTCCAGAGGGAGAGTGATACAGGGGTTCATGGACTAGAACCATCTTTATTGCATGTGGCTTGATGACATTTCTGGAAAACATAAATCTGATTAGTATAATCAGTAATAGGCAGAGGGAGAACAGCGTCAGGTCAGAAGCACTTATTCAGTGATGCTAAAAGAAAACCATATTAGGGGTTTTCTTGCTGTTTCCTAAATAATAACTTCAAACTTCCTTTTGGCTCACAAGTGTAGGTGGTCTGTGGTTGGCTGTCTTCATTGTCTGCCTCCGTAGAAGATGGAGGGTTCCAGGATTTTACTCGTGAATGATGTCTGCAGGAATTGACTCCTATAACTTTAACAGCTGGAGAAGAAGACAAGATAACAGGAAAGGGGACTTCCCAAGTTGGGGTTAGGGAAGGTGAATTAGAGGGGAGAGTTTTGATCATGACTAGATCTCCAGGAGGGAAAAGTTCCTGTTGTAGTTAGTATGTCCCTCCCCAAAAGGGGAGCAGGACTTTCAGACATGATTAGGGAGGCATGAGAGAACAGCAAGTCATCCCAATTGCAGCTTAAAGGCTGGGAGAAAAATTTGGTAACCATCTTTCCAGACACCTCCTGTATAGTTATGGATTTGGGAGATAAAAGACCAGGGTTAGAGAGAAGTACAGAAAAGGTTGCTCCAGTGTCCAAAAGAGATTTTATCTCCTGGCGCTCCACTATAAGGCAAACCTGGGGCTTTTGAGGGGTGATGACACAAGCTGGAGCCATGATAATTTGCCCAAGTCACCCTCAGTCCAATTTGGGCTCCAATAGGGTCCCTGTCCCAGGAGGCCTACGCCTCTGGGGACAGGCAACCCTCCAGTAGTCACCCTTGCATTCTGGACAGGGGCCAGGTGGCTTGCCCAGCCAGTGGTGCTGTTGGGGGCAGTCTTTTCTGAAGTGGCCAGTCTGACCACATTGGAAGCACTTGTTTTTAGCTCCTCTGGTTTCCCTCTGCCCCTAAAAGTTGCTCATTTGTTGGCGTGCCATTACTAGAGCTGTCATTCTTTTGTTCCTTTCTCTCTTTTTCCTCCTTTCTCTCCAGGTCTTCGTTATAAAAGACCATAGTGGCCGTTTAAAGAAGGTTATGGTCTGGGTCTACAGCCTATTTCTGGAGTTTTCTTTGAATGTCTGGAGCCGCTTGAGTGATAAATTTGTCTTTTAAAACAATCTGACCCTCTATGGAGTCAGGTGTCAATTGGGTATGTTTTCTCATTGCCTCTTTTTTTTTTTAAATTAAATCATAGCTGAATATACTAGTGTAATTAAAGGGCACAATGTGCTGATTTCATATACAATCTGAAATGTTTTCATCAAACTGCTCAACATAGCCCTCATGGCATTTTCTTAGTTATTGTATGAAGACATTTGTATTCTGCATTTAGTAAGTTCTGCCTGTAGCCCTCTAAGATGCACCATAGGAGTGGCCCCACCAATTAGTCTCCCTCCACCCCAACTTCCACCCTCCCCTCCCTTCCCATATTCTTGTGCTATAGTTGGGTTGTAGCCTTCATAGGAAACCTTTAAATTAGCTTCATAGTAGGGCTGAGTACATTCGATATTTTTTCTTCCATTCTTGAGATGCTTTGCTAAGAAGAGTATGTTCCAGCTCCATCCATGTAATCAGGAAAGAGGTAAAGTCTCCATCTTTCTTTAAGGCTGCATAATATTCCATGGTGTACATGTAGCAGAGTTTATTAATCCATTTGTGGGCCAATGGGCACTTGGGCTTCTTCCATGACTTAGCAATTATGAATTGGGCTGCAATAAACATTCTGTTACAGATGTCTTTGTTGTAGTGTGATTTTTGGTCTTCTGGGTATATACCTACCTAGTAAAGGAATTATAGGGTCAAATGGAAGGTCTATTTTTAGGTCTCTAAGTACCCTCCAAACATCCTTCCAAAAGGACCGTAGTAGTGTGCATTCCCACCTGCAGAGTAGAAGTGTTCCCTTTTCTCCACAAGCACGCCAACATCTCTGGTTTTCGGATTTTGTCATGTGGGCTAATCTTACTGGAGTTAGGTGATATCTCAGAGTAGTTTTGATTTGCATTTCTCTGATGATTAAGGATGGTGAGCATTTTTTCATGTATCTGTAGGTCGTGTGCCTGTCTTCTTTGGAGAAGTTTCTCTTCAAGTCCTCTGCCCACCCTGAGATGGGATCACTTGTTCTTTTCTTGCTAATACGTTTGAGTTCTCTGTGTATTCCAGTTATCAAAACTTTGTCTTAGAAATAACTTGCAAATATTTTCTCCCAATCTAAGGGCTGTCTGCTTGCTATACTTACTATATGTTCTTAGCTGTACAGAAGCTTTTTAGTTTGATCAGGACCCAGTAGTGTATTTTTGATAGTGCTTCAATTGCCTGGGGAGTCCTCCTCATAAAATATTAACCCAAGCCAATTCCTTTAAGAGTTTCCCCTGCACTTTCTTCTAATATTTTAATAGTTTCATGTCTTTGGTTTAAATCTTTAATCCAGTGAGAGTCTACCTTAGTTAATGGTGAGAGGTGTGGGTCCAGTTTTAGTCTTCTACAGGTCGCCAGCCAGTTCATCCAGCACCATTTGTTAAATAGGAAGTCTTTTCCCCACTGAATGTTTTTAATTGCCTTGTCAAAGATCAAGTAATGCTGAGTAGCTGGATTTATCTCTTAGTTCTCTATTTTGTTCCATGTATCTACCTCTCTGTTTTTGTGCCACTACCATGGTGTTTTGATCACTATTGATTTATAGTACAGTCTCAGGTCTGGTAGCATGATTCCTCCTGCTTTGTTTTTATTTCTGAGTAAGGTCTTGGCTATTTGAGGTTTTTTTCTGATTCCATATAAAACAAAGCATTATTTTTTTCGAGATCTTCAAAATATGATAATGGAGCTTTGATAAGAATTGCATTAAAAGCATATATTGCTTTGGGTAATATAGACATTTTAACAATGCTGATTCTTCCCAGCCATGAGCATGGTAAATTTTTCCATTTGTTAACATTTTCAACTATTTTCTTTTCTTAAAGTTTCATAGTTCTTTTTATAGAGATCTTTCACATCCTTTGTTAGGTAAACTCCCAAATATTTCGTCTTCTTTGGCGCTACTGTGAAAGGAATGGAGTCCTTGACTGTTTCTTCGGCTTGGCTATTGTTGGTATATATAAAGGGTACAGATTTATGGGTGTTGATATTGTAGCCTGAGATATTGCTGTATTCCTTGATCACTTCTAAAAGTTTCGTAGTAGAATCCCTGGTGTTTTCCAGATATACAATTATGTCATCTGTGAAGAGCGAAAGTTTGATCTCTTCTGACCCTATGTGGATACCCTTGATTGCCTTTTCTTCCCTGATTACAATGGCTAAAACTTCCATTACGATGTTGAAGAGCAATGGAGACAATGGGCAACCCTGCCTGGTTCCTGATCTAAGTGGAAATGATTTCAATTTAATTCCATTCAGCACGATATTGGCTGTGGGTTTGCTGTAGATGGTCTCTATCAGTTTAAGAAATGTCCCTTCTATATCAATTTTTTTAAGTGTTCTGATCATGAAGTGATGCTGGATATTGTCAAAAGCTTTTTCTGCATCAATTGAGAGAATCATATGGTCTTTATTTTTTAATTTGTTTATGTGCTGGATTACATTTATAGATTTACATATATTGAACCAG
>CAUYON010026067.1:0-21033 GCA_963573935.1 Arctocebus calabarensis | reverse complement strand
TTTTTTTTTTTTTTTTTGTAGAGACAGAGTCTCACTTTATCACCCTTGGTAGAGTGCCATGGCATCACACTGCTCACAGCAACCTCCAGCTCTTGGGCTCAAGCGATTCTCTTGCCTCAGCCTCCCGAGTAGCTGGGACTACAGGCGCCCACCACAGCGCCTGGCTTTTTTTTTGTTTTGCAGTTCGGCCGAGGCCGGGCTTGAACCTGCCACCTTCGGTATATGGGGCCGGCGCCCTACTCGCTGAGCCACAGGAGCCGCCCTAATAGATGCCTTCTTAAAGGGGGGAGAGGGGTGTGGAATAGCAACAGGTTGCCAGGAAGGATGAATAGATGGGGAAAACAAATTGACTTGTAAATTAATTTGAGAGATGCCTAATGTATTTTAAATGATTTGGGCTAGATCTGCTAGGATTCAGGGGGAGGAAAGGAAGTCAGTTGCCCCTTTTGTTAGGCCTAGTGGGCCTAGGCTAAGATGGAAAAGTGTTAGGCCTAGGCTAAATGGAAAAATACCAGTTATCTCCTGGCAAATTTCCGGACTGCAAGCTTTTAGAAAAAAAATGGAGTAAGTCTACTTCGTATCCAAGATAAATAGGAAAGTGCTAATTGATTTCTTGTTTCTAGTTCACTCCCAATTTCTTGCTTATCAAGTCCCTGAGAAATGGACTGGGAGGTACGACATGCTCCCAGACCAATCTTAAAAAAAAAAAAAAATACTGGGGGTGGGGGGTGGGGGGGGGAAGTACTGAAACAAAGATGTATAGCTAACTAACGACAAAATTCTCCTTCTGTGCAATGCTGGCTTGCTAACCTAGCCGGATGCACCTGGGCAGCCTCCGTGCTAGCCAGGATGCAGACCAAGCCATGAAAATTTGACAACTTAAGCACTTGGATCTGCTCTCAGAAGCCTCATGTTGAGACATTGAGTCAGTGGCCAGTCTGCTCTTCAATAAAAGACTTCTCTGTTAATTTTGCTTGTCTGTTTGGTCTCTGGGGAAACTCCTGGGCCTAACACTTCGATCCCTGAACAGGTCAGTCGGGTTTTGTGCAGATAGAAGGAAATCTCCTTCCAATACTTTCTGATTGAAAGGGCGGCACTCCGCCAGGCAGAGATCTCACAGACCACCAAGCTTGTAGGAAAGGCCTTTATTGGTGAGGGATGCTGCAAAGCAGCACCAAGGAGGAGGGAAAAAAGCAGGAGAGCCAAAAGAAAAGCGCACTCTTATATAGGTTCGGTTGGGGAAGTCTTAGAATGGTGACGGGATGGTGGAATAGCCAATCAGGAGTTACTGCTCTGGCGGGAAGAGCCTTTAGGGGCAGGCCATAAGTTTGAAATTTTTAGTGGGTAATTGGGATAGGGAGGTGAAGTAAGTTTTGCTGCTGGGAGATGTTTAGTAGGCAACTCCCTTCTATTCAGAGGGCAACTCCCTGTGCTTAGAAAAGAGCTGTAACTTTAAAAGTGAGACAGCTAGTCTTGGTCTGTAGAAAGCAGGAAGGGGGTTTCTAGGGAAGGGGCTTTCTCTGGGGCAATTACCCAACATTCCTTCCTCCCTCCCTTCTTCATATGTTAAAAAGAGGGTTGGCCTTGGGGTAGGGGACATGGAGTTCTCTCTTCTGTAGCTTCTTCCTGCTGAGAGGGGCAGTAGTTTTAATTGTCCAACTAGAGGAGGAAATCACTGGGAGGATGTAAGTCCCCCCCCATCACCACCTTTATAGTGGTGGCTATTTAGAAGTAGCGTTCAGGAAGGTCTCGTGGCCTGCAGTAGAGTGCAGCCCATTCATGAAGAACAGTTTCTTGTTGTTGTAGGTTGGGAGCTGTATCTGGGGTGTATGTTTGGAGCACCAACTGAGTAGGTACCTGTTGAGACAACTTTGAGAGTTGAGTTTGAATAAAACGAGTTATGCATGGAGCCACAGCCACTAGTCCAAGGAAGACAACTATAGGTGTGAGGAAAGGTAGGAGTGCAACCCAGAGTGGGTTTTCAGTGACCCAAGAGGAGAAGTCTGATGGTCTGATGCACATTGTTATTATTATTATTATTTTTTTTTTTTGGAGTTTGAGGCTTTCTTGGAGTGATCATACTTTGTTAGTGATGATTCCAGACTCATTAACAAAGAAAAAACATTCCTCTTGGAGTGCCGAACAAAGTCCCTCCTTTTCTGCCAAAAGATCTAACCCCCTGAGGTTTTGTAGGACCACCTGAGCTAGTGAATTAATTTGTTGCTGGAGTCCTAAAATCATCTCACTAACCTGTTGAATGTCTTCTTCATGTTGACGCTCTAATTCTTTGTAATGAGTTATTGAGTAGGAAATGCCAGCTGTTCTTGTGCCTATGCCAGCCACAATTTCCACCGCTGCCACTAAGGGAAGTATGGTAACTTGATAGGCCCGTTTCATATGGGTTGTTAGATAGAAAGAGGAGGCACTCGAACAGGTTCATCTCCTGCAACAATTTTAAAACCAGGCAGCAACACAACTATGGAACAGAGACTTTGAATGTGGACAGGGGGAATGCGGTATAATTTTTTCCCGCAGAGAAACTGGGAGGAATGATGGCACTTTCTATGTAACTTCTTTTTTGGTTTGGAAGAGAAAGTGACTGTATTAGAGCACTTTGATGGGTTTAGACCTAATAGGAGAGTGGTGCCAGTAAAGTTGAAGGAAAGAGATGACTAGGTGACTTGATTGAGTGAGGGCACGAAGGGTTTAGTTTCATGGGTGCAAGTTGTTAAATTAAGAGATGTAGGGTCTGAAAGGTTAAAAGACAAAATGTTAGGAATTATGACTGGGCGGTCTGAAGTTTAGTGTGTAAGAGACCTTGAAGATTTAGTCCAATCCAGCAGCCCAGTCTATATCTCGGGTGATGTTTTAAAAGAGAGTATGTCTGCAAGATGGAGTCATAGGTTAGATTAAGATTAAGTTGTGGTGTGAGGTTGGAGATATTGAAACCTCGGGTTTGATTTTGGCCAATTTCCTCTTTTAAAATTTGAGAATGAGTTTTTAATGATTTTGACAATATCTGTCAAAGGAGGGGAAATAAAATTTGGTTTTTCTTTTGTGATGGTAAATTCTGAATATGCATTTTCTAGACCCCGCCTCTTCTATGTCCTTATTTCCCACTTTTGTCCCTTAAGCCAAGCAGGGTCATTTGGTTTTAACACTCTTATGGTGAGTTAATAAAAGTGTGGCCAGGGGTGTGGAAAAGCAGTTGCTGATAGTTGTATGTCCATGTCGGTGACCTTCCAGGGGGCTGTGGACTCACAGCCCCAATACGCACATCCTTTTTTACATTTTGAGTCAGGATTTTGAGTATTGCAAGCATATATTTGGAGATTGTAGTTTAAATTACAGTGTTTGCCCAAAGAAGTTAAGGTATATGAATCACATTTAAATAACTCATATAAGGTGACATTAAACAACACATCAGAGCGATTTGATTTTCTAGTTAACGTTTTGTCAATAGAGGCCGATATGACTTCCAGATGTCAGCCCACGAGTCGATGTGCAATTTCCATGTTTCTTCCCAGTGGCCAGAGAGTGAGAGAAGCTGAGGGTCTTGTGATTGAGACCCGTAAGTGTTAGGAGAGGTTATTAGGAATAAGAGAATTATGAGAGATGTTTTAGGAAGGCAAGAGAATCCATTATGAATATGGAGTAAAGGGATAGAGAGCCTTTTTGTTTTTGTGACTACTATGGTGAAGTAATTGTGATTAGATTAATTTTAAAGAGTAATATTAGGAGCACAATTATTATTATTACTATGAAGATGTCTATTGGAGAGCATCAAAATGGTTGAAATTTATGAGACGTATCTCTTAGAGTGTTGGGACCTCAGGTGGAGGATGAATTTCGGTTTCCTGGACCTCTGGAATCCAAATGAGTTTAAGCTTCAGGGGCCTGTTTCTTGAGCCGAGTATGAGGGAAGATTTTCAGGTGTCTGTTGACCTGTAGTAATAGTTGGATTAAGGAAAGGCTTAATGCGAGACACATGAAACCATTCAGGAAATGAGGCTAATTTTACTGCAGTGGGCCTTGATAAAACTACTCTATGAGGTCCCTGCCATTTTGTCTGAAGCGGTCTTTTGGGATGACTAGGAGGAGCTACTAGAACTTGATCTCCCGGGTGAAAAGAGGTAGGCAATGAAGGTGTCAGGACAGGAAGAAGTGTGTCTGTTTGTTTCCACAAAAGGGACTGGATATACTAAAGAAGAAAGGATAAGATTGAGGGAGATAATGGGCTATCTGATGGTGTAAGTCCTAGAGGAATAATAGGTCTACCAAACATTAACTCAAAAGGAGAGAGGGTGGAGGGTTTCTTTGGAAGGGAATGGAGGTGTAGGCATAGAAGTGCCAGAGGTAGAAGAGTGACCCAGTCTAAGTGAAGTTCAAGTGAAAGTTTGGTTAATGTAGATTTTAGGGATCTGTTAGACCTTTCAACTTTCCCTGAAGATGGAGGATGGAAAGGAATATGGAAGTACCTTGGTTCCATATCCAAGTGCCTTGGTTCTTGGTTAAGGTTTGAGAAAGGGTGGAGGTGAATTCAGGTTCATTGCCAGACTGTAAAGAACAAGGGATCCCAAAGCAGGAAATAATGTCTTTGAGTATGATGGAGGCAATAGTGGTATCACTCTTGTTTGTAGTAGAAAAGGCTTCAATTTACCTGAGAAGGTATCTACTAATAATAAGAAGTATTTATAACATTTGATCTTAGGCATGTGTGTGAAATCAAGTTGCCAGTCTGTTCCAGGAAGAAGTCCCCTAGCCTGGTGAATTGGAAAGTGTGGGAGGTGAGGGTGACACCTGTGGCTCAGTCGGTAAAGCACCGGCCCCATATATTGAGGGTGGCAGGTTCAAACTGGGCCCCGGCCAAACTGCAACAAAAAAATAGCCAGGCATTGTGGCGGGTGCCTGTAGTCCCAGCTACTCAGGAGGCTGAGGCAAGAGAATCACTTAAGCCCAGGAGTTCGAGGTTGCTGTGAGCTGTGTGACACCACGGCACTCTACCAAGGGCAATAAAGTGAGACTCGGTCTCTTAAAGAAAAAAAAAAGAAAGTGGGGGAGACAAGACTTTGTGGGTTGGAGCGTTAGCAGACTTCACAGGATGATGTAAGTTGATTCAGAAACTCTGAATCTATTTATGAGAGAGGAAAGAAAGCTTTAAGAAATTGTAGTAAAGTCTGAGAGTTGGGCTGAAACAACTTGTGGAGATAGATGAGGTCACGAGTGGGAGGTTGATTCGTTTCTTTTACTGTAGCAGCAATAGGAGCAGAAACCAGCAGGAGGCCAGAGCAGGTGTCAGGAGGGGAGTGTTGGCGAGCAGCCGTATGTGCTGCTAGGTGAGTGGTCAGATTGATGGGAACAGCAATGGACAACGCCTATAGCCTTAGGCAATTTAAAAGCTTCTAGTAGTTTGATAATAAAGTGAGAGTTAAGAAGAGGGTTACCTTTGGTGTTACATAAGCCTTGCTCTTTCAATATAGCTGCATGGGATAATAAGTGGAGTGCGTACTTAGAGTAGTATAGAAAGTGAGAGACTTATCTCGTGCTAGGGTGAAGGCTCTGGTTAGTGCTATTAGTTCTGCTTATTGGTTAGTGGTGGAAAGAGGGAAGAGAATGTGCCTTGATGACCTCTTTGGAGGACACAATTGCATAGCCTTCTCTACAAGTTCCCTTATACATAATAAAACTGCCATCTGAAAACCAGAGATTAGTATCAGGAAGAGGTCCTTCTTGTATTTTGGGTAGGCAAGGGAGAAGAGTGTCTAGTGTTTCAAGGCAATCGTGAGTGGGTGATGAGTCAGAGGGAGTAGGCAAGAGGGATGCAGGATTTAGTGTGGGACATGTGTTAAAAGATAATGATGGGTTAGATAAGAGAGAGGTTTGAAGTTTAAGAATGTGGCATGGTGGCAGGGTTTTAAGATTTTTGTATGTTAAAAGATTGATAGAGAATGAGGGGATAAGACAGTAGTAGGGGAATCAAAAGTGAGTTTTTTTTATTCTTGTATTAGAGTAACCGCGGCTGCCAATGCCTTGAGACAAGGGGCCCAACCTCGAACAGGGTGATCTAACTGTTTCCAGAGATAAGCAACTGGAGCAAAGGTGGGGCCTGGCTGATGTCCAAGGACACTGAGAGTAAGCCCACAGTTTTCTGTGACATATAGGAGGAATTGGCGAGAAAGATCAGGAAGGTGGAGGGCTGGCGCTTTTAATAATGCATGCTGTAAAGATTTAAAGGACGTGGAAATGGAGGTTAGGAGAGGTTCATGAGGGTCACCTCGAGTAGCATTATATGAAGGAACAGCTAGGAGACAAAAGTTGGGAATCCATATTCTGAGGAATCCAGCTAATCCTAAAAAGGAGAGGAGTTCTTGTTTTGTGGTGGGTAGAGGCAAGTTGTGAAGAAGGCCTCTTCTGTCTGTTTTAATAGCTTTGAAGCCTGGGGACAAAAGGACACCAAATTAACTGACTTTTTGTTGGAATAACTGAACCTTTCAGGGAGAGACCTGATATCCCCTATTTGCAAGGAAATTAAGGAGGAAATAAGTGTTATGCTTAGAGTCATGTCAGGTGGAATTACAGAGCAGGAGGTCATCGACATACTGAATCAATGTTGAAGAAGTGGGATTATAAGACTGGCGGTCTCATGATAATGTCTGGCCAAATAAGTGGGCGCCGTCACGAAATCTCTGGGGGAGTACAGTCCACGTAAGTTGGGAAGAAGTCTGAGAAGTAGGGTTAATCCATGTGAAGGCAAACAGGTTTTGGCAATCAGGGTGTAAGGGAATGGAGAAGGAGGCATCTTTGAGATCCAGCACGGAGAAGTAAGTGGTTTGAGGTGGGATGGTTAATAGGAGGGTGTATGGATTAGGGACTATTTGGTGTAGGAATAACCACAGAATTGATGAGTCTGAGATCTTGTACTAAGCAACAGGTGCCATTAGGTTTTTTTTTTTTTTTTTTGCAGTTTTTGGCCAGGGCTGGGTTTGAACCTGCCACCTCTGGCATATGGGGCTTGTGCCCTACTCCTTTGACCCACAAGCGCTGCCCTATTGGGTGAGAGTTACCATTAGGTTTTTTAATTGCTAGTATGGGAGTATTATATGGTGAGTGGGCAGGTCGTAAAAATCCTTTTTCTAGGAGATCTTGTATAAGGTTGAAGTCCTAGGAGACTAGATTGGGGAAGTGGGTATTGACTTTGAGATGGAAAAACAGAGGGGTCTTTTAGTTTAACAAGAATTGGAGAGCAGGAGGCAATCGAGGGAGTGTTAGTATTCCAAACCTTAGGATTTACTTGCTCTGGAGGAATGAATGGGCCAGGGTGATGAGTCTTCGATGGCTTGGGAAAGGACGAGACAGAGTGAGGCAGAAGGAGATGGGTCAGCATCTATTAATTTAAAATCAAAAGTGAGGGTAGTATCTAATTTGGAAAGTATGTCATGTCCCAGAAGGGGAACTGGACAGGAAGGCAACACCAAAAAGGAATGTATAAATGAAAAATTGCCAGTCATGCAGTGTAAAAAAGGAGTTTGACATGAAAAACTCTCTACCCTGACTACAGAGGTAGGAGACAGGGAGGTAGGTCCGGTTAACTCTTTAAGAACTGAGAAGCTAGCTCCTGTGTCTAACAGGGAGGCGATCATCCTACCTGCCACCATCAGGGTTACCCTTCACTCCATAGAGGTGATCTTCGTCGGGTGAGAGAAACCAGGGTCCCATCAATCTTCAGAAGAGGCAAGCCCCAACAAGTCTGCCGTAGGTACTGCAGGTTGGCTGGCCCCATGTCCTCTCTGGGCCAAGGGGCAGCCAGCCTTCCAATGGCCCTGTCTTTTGCTGAGAGAGCATGGCCCTGGCGGGGGCCTGGGCAACTTCGTACCCAGTGGCCTACTTCACCGCATTTGTAGCATGGTCCAGGTGGTTAAATCATGAAGCGGCCTTTGGCCCCTGGATGACTTAGGCAGGTTAGGAATGATGGCCTGAGTGACACTGTTTGTAATGTTTTGAGCTAGCATTTGATAATCTTGGATCTGAGACTTTTTTATTTTCCCTTTGGAAAACATCATCTTGTCCTGTATAAACCTTAAAGGCTGTGTCTAAGATCACGGCCTGTGGTTAGGGATCTTTGCTCCAAGCACTCTAGCTTATGTTTGACGAAGGGGTAACTTTGGTTAAAGAAATAAGTCATGATGCATGGCGCCTGTGGCTCATTGAGTAGGGTGCCATCCCCGTATACCGAAGGTGGCGGGTTCAAAACTGGTCTCAGCCTAACTGCAAAAACAGAAAAATAGCCGGGCATTGTGGTGGGCGCCTGTAGTCCCAGCTACTGGGGAGGCTGAGGCAAGAGAATCGTCTAAGCCCAGGAATTAGAGGTTGCTGTGAGCTGTGTGACGCCACGGCACTCCACAGAGGGTGATAAAGTGTGACCCTGTCTCTACCAAAAAAAAAAAAAAAAAGAAAGAAAGGAAGAAATAAGTCATGAGAATGTTTTTGCCATCTATTGTTTCAGAATCTAAGTTAGTATACTTAACAAAAGGCTTGGTAAGGTGTTGGAGGAAAGCTGAAGGGGGACTTGTATGACTTCCTGTAATTTATAGCCTTTTTGGCAGAAGCTCTAAGTCCGCAAAGAGTGCAGGTAATAAAAATGTCTCTAATTTTTCCCCCAGCATTATCATTATAATTCCAATCTGGCTGGGAGTTAGGGACCGAGGTGTCACCTGTAGGATGCTTTGAGACATGAAACTGTCATTGTTTGACATATTAAATTGATCCGCTGCCTCTTTCTCTCCCACACTTGATTGTGCTTGTCAGAGGTCAGGGTATTAGCTTAAGATAACAAAAAACATCATGCCAGGTAAGTGGATAGGGCATAGTAATAAATTGAAACTCTTGAATAAAATGAGAAGGATTAGAAGGAAAGGAACGTAGTATAACCTTAAGGTGTGTGAGTTCAGTCATGGGGAAACGGAACTACACCATCGACTCCAGCTATCTCGCGGAGCGGGGCCAGGAAGCGAGAGGGGGCTGAAGGTCCCTCTAATTCTGGAGACTGATGGGACCAGGAGTGGGTGAAGGAACCGGAGGGAAGTGAAGGGTGAGTAGTGGATGTAGTAGAATTAGTTTGCACTTTGTCTACATTTTTACAGGTGGCACTGTAGGACCATCATATGAAGAAGCAGGAGAAAGAAAGGTGTAAAGAGGTCTGGAAGTGTTTCTTGGAGCAGCTGGCAGTGGACTGAGAGACCACACGGAAAAACTCTGAGGGCTAATTGGAGGGAGTTAGGAGACAAGCTCAGCTTGGTTGATGGGGAAGTAGGAGGGAGAGAGGGTAGAGGCAACTGTGTGGTTGAGGGAGGAGCCAAATGTGGTGGAGCCGGAAGAGGAATTACTCTGGTTTCAGGACCAGTGGCTGCGTGCCTGCGTGAGGGAGGTTCATCTGCCAGGTCGAATAGTTTTGGTTCAGGGAGATAGAGACTAGAAGAGCCCATAGCTATAAGAATTTTGGAATCCCTCAAACATAAATTAGATTTGGTTCTAAGATATGAGAAGCCCTGAATATAGGGGACTTTGCTCCATTTGCCAAGGAGCTCACAATAATTATATAAGTCTCAATTTAAAAAAAAAAAAATCAAATGAACCATAGCTTGGCCAGATACTCTGGTTGTCTAGCGTGTAAAGTGGCCAAACCTGTGTAGAGAGTTTAATTAATTTTTTTGGCTTTAAGTCTAATCCTACTTCTAACAGATGGCATAATAAGCACCTCAAGGGGGAGTTAGGTGGGATAGAATGGCCTGCACTCATGGCAATTCGTCACAGGAATAAAGCATGAGCAGAATCACATGAGGACCAGGACCAAGGGCCGACATCTCCACTGCTTTGTTGCTGGCCATGAGGACAAGAATACAGTGAACAGTTGTCATCATACCCCAGATCAGTGTCAGACCCTTGGGGCAGAGGATAGCTTGAGACCTGGTGCCAGGAATTTTCATGTGAGGTGTGGAAGCCCTGGGCTAAGCCACACAAGATCAATGGGAGTAGAGAACTCAAGCCTCAAGAAATGGGTGAATTGCCAAGAATGTAAGCAGCCCAGCCCACAATTAGGGAAAACTTGCTCCCATAAGGGGCACTCACCAAATTTAGATGAGGCCTGTGCTGGGTGCTGGTTAGGACGCCTTGGCAGACGGACACAAGCAGATGCCATAGTGAGTGCCGGGAGTGCGAGAAGAGGATAGGGAGCCCCCAGGAGCTAAAACCTCACGAAAGGAGTGCAAGCTACCCTTGGGAGCATTCCCTAATTATATCCCACTTCTGACACCAGTTGAAAGGGTGTCACTGACAGGCAGAGATCTCACAGACCACCAAGCTTGTACAAAAGGCCTTTATTGGTGAGGGATGCTGCAAAGCAGCACCAAGGAGGAGGGAGAAAAGAGAGAGAGAGAGAAAAGAGAGGGGAGAGAGAGGGAGAGAGAAGGAGAAAGAGAGAGAGAGAGGGAGAGAGAGACAAAAGAAAAGCACACTCTTATATAGGTTCGGTTGGGGAAGTCTTAGAATGGTGACAGGATGGAGGAATAGCCAATCAGGAGTTACTGCTCTGGCAGGAAGAGCCCTTAGGGGCAGGCCGTAAGTTTGAAATTTTCAGTGGGTAATTGAGATGGGATGAAGTAAGTTTTGCGGCTGGGAGATGTTTAATAGGCAACTCCCTTCTATTCAGAGGACAACTCCCTGTGCTTAGAAAAGAGCTGTAACTTTAAAAGTGAGACAGCTAGTCTCGGTCTGTTGAAAGCAGGAAGGGGCTTTCTGGGGAAGGGGCTTTCTCTGGGGCAATTACCTAACACTGATTATGAATGGTTTTTAGTTCAACGTATTCTTTAAGTAGTCAAATTTCCTTAGCTCTTCCACCACAATTCAGTCACATGGGGAAACCTAGATGCAGGGTAATTAGGCCTAACCTGTACAGCCACTTATTAGCTACCATTTTATTCTATAGAAGATAAAACATAAATTTTGGTCAATAATTGTCTCACCTTCAACATCAGGACTATCTGTCAATTCCATACCTTGTTCCTAGATACTGCAGCCCTACTTGTGTTCTTTAAATACAGCATGACATTCCTTTGCTTGTGTTGCTGCCTTTTTTTTTTTTTTGTAGTTTTTGGCCAGGGCTATGTTTGAACCCACTCCCTCCAGCATATGGGGCCTGCGCCCTACTCCTTTGAGCCACAGGTGCCGCCCACGTTGTTGCTGCCTTTTGTTCATGGCTATCTTCTACCTTCTTTCAAAACATACCTGAGAAATCTTTTCCTGCAGATGGCAAGCATTGAACTGGACTGATAAACAGCCACCCCATGTGATCTATATTTTTCTGTTGTAATAGGTGTTAGGTTCAGTTCTATGGTGTGTTACTTAAAAACATCAATCTTTCTCTTTCTCAATGGGACCTTAAAAACACAGGTATTGAAACTTTGGCTCATTTAGAAAGATTCCTATTACAAACTTACAGAAATACTTTTTATTACAGTAATCAGATTTAATATTGTATAAATAGTTATTATCATACATCTAGCTACTTAGAGTTTGTTAAAGAGGGGCTTTATGTTTGTTTTAATCATCAGTGCAGCTTATTGTCTCACTTACTTGGCAGGCTATGGCATGAGAATCACTTGAGCTCAAGAGTTTGAAGTTGCTGTGAGCTATGAAGACATCATGGCACTCTATGCAGGGTGATAGAGTGAGACTCTGTGCAAAAAAAAAAAAAAAAACCCTTAGTGCAAATTCACAAAAAAGAGTGATACAGGGTTCCCCACATTCCGAGCTTTAAAAGGGACCCTGCTTTCCAGGCCTAAGCAAACAGATTTTTTTCTTTCCAAACTGCACTCTCTGAATACAAGCAAGACAGGAGAAAAGCAGTTTTTTCTGTATTTCATGTAAGCTGGGCTTTTTCTGAAGTTGACCTTATGCCATTTTTTTTTTTTTTTGCCCTGAGCTGGAAAAACTACATTCATTTGTTAGTACCCTCATACATCTGCTAATCAACACCGATGTCTGGGCTGGGCGACCATAGGTCAGTGGTTAGGGTGCCAGCCACATGCACCAGAGCTGTTAGGTTTGAAACTGGCACAGGCCTGCTAAAACAAAAATAAATGGCTGGGCGTGATAGCAGGCACGTGTAGTCCCAGCTACCAGGGAGGCTGAGGCAAGAATCTCTTGAGCCCATGAGTCTGAGGTTGCTGTGAGCTATGATGCCACAGCTGTCTACCAAGGATGATAAAGTGAGACTCTTTCTCAAAAAAAAAAAAAAAAATGAAGTCTGCCAAGTCCTGGCCAAATATATTTCTCAAGATTTTCCTATTTACAAAGTAGTATATAATCCCTAGACAAAAAGACCTACACAGGGACTTTCCACTTGGATCTTTCCTCCTCTGCCAGAAACATTGGCGTCTTTCATTCCTTCTATTCCTTTTATCTAAAAAGCCTATCTTATCACTGACCTCTGTGGTCTGTGGATTCATTCTTTGAATCCCTGAGACCAAGGACCTAAGGCAGAAAGAAATTCCATCAACAAGAGCATAACAATTTTTTGCCTAATTAATAAAAAACTTTCTTTGCTTATTTTCATGCACTAGACAGCAAATCCCAAATTTCCTTGCAGTTTAGTATAGCTCTCCAACTGAATTCAGAGCCACAAAATATAACCAGAGTGACATGTGTCAATGTTATGCCTGGACCACAAAACCTCCTTTATGCAACTCTTTCTGCTTTCCCTTGACTACAGACTCACTGTCAAAGCCCAGAATAACTTGAGAAGTTCGTATATTTAAAACTTCCAGTGCTGGGTTCCTTGATGCTGAAGCAGAGTTCCCTACCACCAAAGAGGAACAGTTCCATTTAGTTGTTTCATAGCTTAAATTATGTTTTACTTTTGTAATTAAAGGCTTGAGGTTAGTAATGAGCTCAGCATTACTCAAAATAATATGGCCCAAAGTTGATCAAAAAAGGATGTGTGGGCTTGGCACCTGTGGCTCAATGGGCTAAGGCTCCAGCCACATACACCTGAGCTGGCGGGTTCAAATCCAGCCCCAGGACCTGCCAAACAACAATGACGGCTGCAACCAAAAAATGGCCGGGCCTTGTGGTGGGCGCCTGTAGTCCCAGCTACTTGGGAGGCAGAGGCAAGAGACTCCCTTGAGCCCAGGAATTGGAGGTTGCTGTGAGCTGTGATGCCACGGCACTCTCTCCAGGGTGACAGCTTGAGGCTCTGTCTCAAAAAAAAAAAAAAAAAAAAGGATGTGTAAAAACTAAAATCCTTTGCTAAGGCTAGTTTCTGAAAATGGAAAAGTTTGCCCTAATTTAGTTGAAACTCAGGTATCCAATTGTCAGGACTAGTGATACACAAGGAATCGTCCTTGTGCTGTTGTTTCCTATAAAGGTATGTTATACCAACTCCGAATTAGGGTCATGGAAGTTTGGAGCTATTGGTTACAGCAGTTAAACCAAAACAAACAAACAAGCAAAAAACCTGAGATAAGATCAATAAAAGGATTTTAGAACAAATACGTTTGATATCCTTGATGGTACAATGCTTTTGACTTTAAATAAATTTTCATAATCTCTTAAATAAAAAAATCCAGGCTGGGTGGCTGTATCTCAGTGGTTAGGGCACTGGTCACATGCAGCAGGGCTGGTGGGTTCAAACCCAGCCCAGGCCTGTTAAAACAAATAAACAAAAATTAGCTGGATGTTGTGGCCAGTGCCTGTAGTCCCAGCTACTAGGGAAGCTGAGGCAAGAGAATGGTTTGAACCCAAGAGTTTGAGGTTGCTGTGAGCTATGATGTTGCGGCACTCTGCCAAGGGTGACAAAGTGAGACTCTATCTCAATAAAAAGATAAATAAATAAATCCACAAAAAACTACAACCATACTGTTAAAAAGAAATACATCTGGCCATATAGATGAAAAACTTATTTGCCTTGAATATGAAATTAAGTGAAGAACAAAGATACATATCTTTAAAATTCACAATCACTAGCTAGCGTTTACGTAACAAGTCATGTGAAGCTGCTTAAGTGTACAGGGTCAGGTTACGCATGCATTGTGTTCTTAGTCTTTTCCTCATTTCAGTTTCACCATCCTTAGGACATGTTCTCTACTGGTATGAATGTGACTGTTGCAATTCCACATAGCACTTCCTCAAAAAAGAGTGGAGGCAAATGTACAGCACATGTACCTGTACCTATACTTACACACATGTACTCAGTAAATCCTTTCCTAGAAGCACTAAAGATTTTCCCATATCCAGATATAAATAAATTATATGTCCACAAGTATACCAATCAGAAGGAAAGGAGCGTGGAATCATTATGAATATCTACTAATCAAAGTTCATCATTTGTGGTATGACTCTCCTTCCATGAAAACATTGTTGCATAATACACAAACAAAATAGAAACTTGTTTTCCTTAAACAAGTAGTTCTTAAAATGTAGCAGAGCAAATGGCAAATATCACAGTATCACAGGAAAATTTGTTACCTGATGGTGGGGCTCTACAAATTTAGTTTTAACTATATTTCCAAATGATTCCTAAACATGTTAAAATGTGAAAACTGCTATTTTGCATGTAAAAAAATGAAAGTCAAAACAAAACAAAATGAACAAAGATCTAAAGAGCTATAAAAAATCCAGAAAGACTATAAGATGAAAATGTACTATGGTGAGTAAGATTTCAACAAATTTGAGAAATTGGGAAGAAGAGGTAGATGTGGAAACTGATTTTTCAAGACTTGGGGATGTTACAACATGAAAGTGTATAAAGAGAGATATAAGATTGAAGAGACCCAACTTATCTCCACACAACTCTAGGGAGACTGAGGACTTAGTCATATCAAATACAAGAGAGAATAAAGTTGAAAATTAGGAAGTAAAATGAGAAATGCTTGAAGGTCTACATTCAGAAGTCTATTCACCCATCCTTACTCACTGCATCCTTGGAGAGGACACAGGATGGGAGATTTCTTCCATGCAAAGCAGACCAGAAAGTTCTTGAGATTCAAAAACACAATATTCATCAGGGAAGGACAGGTTGAAAAGTAACATTGGGGTGGCACCTATGGCTCAAAGGGAGTAGGGTGCCAGCCCCATATGCCGGAGGTGGTGAGTTTAAACCTGGCCTGGGCCAAAAACTGTGGAAAAAAAAAAAAAAAAAGGTTTGGACATTTGGTGACGTCTATAGCTCAAAGAAGTAGGGCACCGGCCCCATATGCTGGAGGTGACAGGTTCAAACCCAGCCCCGGCCAAACTGCAAAAAAAGAAAAAGAGAAAAAGAAAAGAAAAGTAACATTGAATATCAAAACTACTGGATTTATACTGCCTTCTGGCTCTTCTGAAGCAAAAGTTCAGCTATTAGGCCAGGGGGGTGGTCACTCACACTTGTAATTCTAGCACTCTGGGAGGCCAAGTTGAGAGGAATGCCTGACCTCATTGGTTCAAAACCAGCCGGAGCAAGAGCAAGATCTGGTCTTCAGCTGGCGCCTGTGGCTCAAGCAGCTAAGAGGCCAGCCACATACTCCTGAGCTGGTGGGTTCAAATCCAGCCCGGCCTGCCAAACAACAATGACGGCTGTAACCAAAAAAATAGCTGGGCACTGCGGCAGGCTCCCATAGTCCCAGCTACTTGGGAGGCAGAGTCAGGAGAATTGCTTGAACCCAGGAGTTTCAGGTTGCTGTGAGGTGTGATATCACAGCACTCTACCCAGGGTGACAGCTTGAGTCTCTGTCTCAAAATAACAACAACAAAAAAAGACCAGACATCATCTGTACTAATAGCTGGGCTTTGTTTCAAGTGCCTGTAGTCCCACTTATTTGGGAGGCTGAGACAAGAGAATCTCTTGAGCTCAAGAGTTTGAGGTTGCTGTGAGCTATGATGCCACAGCCCTCTACTGAGGGTGACAAAGTGCGATTTTCTCAAAAAAAAAAAAAAAAGTTCAGCTGTAAGGAAGCCAAACCCAAAGCAAAAACTTGCTCTGTGGTATGCACCATTCTGTATCCTTTTGTATACAACGTAGACAATTAAGTTTGTGAACTGGCCACCATGAGCTTACATAGGTAGCACTGTATGAACATCTCCGTTAAGATTTCATAATCTTCATACATTAGTGTCTCACAACTGTGTTCATGTCAACATATGTCTTGTTGAGTGGTGTTCATTATTGCTGTCATGAGAATCTTGAATTAGAGAACCAAACAAATATTAAATTTCTTGATAAACTTGGCAAGAGGGGAAGTGAAATCAGGGACATGTTAGTCTACATTTATGGGATAATGTCGCAAAGAAAATGATAATGGACAAATGGATTAAATGTTTTTCTGAGAGGAGAGAAAGTGTCCCTGATGCAGACAGGTCAGGTGGCCAATAACAAGCAGAAATGAGGGAAACATTGCCAAAATGTTTCCAGTTGTACATCAAGATCATCAGCTGACTGTGAGGAGCACAGCGGGCCAAGTAAACATGGATAGAGAAACTGGAAAATCTTTTTTTTCTTTTAATAATTTTATTAAATCATAATTGTGTACATTGGTGCAATCATATGGCAGAATGTGCTTCATATATAATCAGAAATATTTTGATCATACTGTTACAGATAGCCTTCATAGCATTTTCTTTCTTTCTTTCTTTTTTTTTTGAGACAGAGCCTCAAGCTGTCGCCCTGGGTAGAGTGTCGTGGCATCACAGCTCACAGCAACCTCCAATTCCCGGGCTCAAGCGAGTCTCCTGCCTCCGCCTCCCAAGTAGCTGGGACTACAGGCGCCTGCCACAACGCCCGGCCATTTTTTTTGTTTGTTTTTGGTTGCAGCCATCATTGTTGTTTGGCAGGCCCAGGCTGGATTCGAACCCGCCAGCTTAGGTGTACGTGGCTGGCACCTTAGCCCGCTGAGCCACAGGCGCCGAGCCATTCATAGCATTTTCTTGATCACTATATAAAGACATTGATACTCTACATTTAATAAGTTTCACCAGTACCCTGCTAAGATGCACCATTGGTGTGATCCCACTAATTGCCCTCCCTCCCCCATCCTCCCCCCTCCCCTCACCTACCTTTCCCTTTTCCCTGTATTTTTGTGCTATAATTGGGTTTTAGCCTTTATATGAAAGCTATACATTAGCTTCATATTAGGGCTGAATACATTGGATACTGAGAAACTGGAAAATCTTAATTGAAAATCTTGGCATGAGAAAGGTGTGGCTCTTGCATCACAACAATGTACCAGATCACACAGCACTGTCCGTGAAGGAGCTTTAGCCAGAAAACAAATAATTATATTGGAATACCCTCCCTTACTTACCTGACCTGGTCTTCAATGACATTTTTCTTTACCCAAAGATAAAGGAAATATTGAAAGTAAGACATTTTGATGACATCCAGGACATCAAGGGTAATACAACAGCTCTGATGGTCGTTCCAGAAAGAGTTCCAAAATTGCTTTGAAGTGTGGACGAGGTACTGACTTCAGTGCATAACTTCCTGAAGGGAGTACTTTGAGATTGACCGTGATGATATTAGCCATTAGTTACGTAGCACTTTTTCTAGGATGAGTTCACAAACTTAATTGTCATACCCCATATTTCCACTTCCTGAAAGCTCATAAAAATCCTATGAGGTAAATACTAACACTATCCTAGTTTACAGATTTTAAGAAGGGACATTTGCCTGATAAATTTCATAAGGTCACAGGGATGGTAAGCTGAAGAAAAAGTATTTAGACCCAGGTGGTCTGGTTTTCTTTTCACCTTTTTCCATCTTATTTTTTTCTTTTCTTTTGTTTTCTTTCTTTCTTTCTTTTTTTTTTTTTTTGACAGAGTTTCACTATGTCACCATTGGTAGAGTGCTCTGGTGGAACAGCTCACAGCAACCTCAAATTCTTGGGCTTAAGCGATTCTCTTGCCTCAGCCTCCCAAGTAGTTGGGACTACAGGCGCCCACCACAATGCCCGGCTATTTTTGCTGTTGCTGTTAAACAGGCCAGGCCAGGCTCAAACCCACCAGCCGTGGTGCATGTGGCCAGTGCCCTATAACCACTGATGGTACTGTGACTATCTTATTTTTTCAGTTTCTCTCTCCATCTCTCTCATTTCCAATCCAGTGTTTCTTTTCTCATGCCTGCTCTCTCTCTCTTACTATGTCTTTAGATGTTTGTTAATCTTGGTTAGCAAGGAAATGAGGAAAGTAAGGAGTGGAGAAGATAAGATTTTACTTCTTTTCTGCATATGCAGCTTTATTGTTTGAAAGCTCATGTTACTTTTGCAAATAAAAACTTGGAAAGAAAAAAAGAACAATGAATCCTTTAGATCAATAAATATGTATCGCATGTATCTGTGCCATTTATGGGTTTGGAAAATTAAATATTCTAAATGAATCTGATTGGTTTGTCTCCTAAAATACTTGAAATATTGAAGCATTTCTGTTTTGTATCCTTGCTTTTGTAGTCTGAGCTGTCGATATGATATCCAAGAAACCTTTGCCAAAGCCAATGTCAAGGATGTTTCTCCTTTGCTTTCTTCTAGAAGTTTTATGGTTTCAGGTGTTACTTTTAGATCTTTTATCCATTTTGAGTTGGGTTTTGTGTATGATATAAGATAAGGGTTCAAATTTCTTTCTCTTATATATAGAAATCCAGTTTTTCCAAACCACTATAGTTAATTGTTGTGTAATGTATTAAGAATTTCTGATGCTCTGAGGGAGATGGGCTCTCTATTCTGTTCCATTGGTCTATGTGTACTGTTCATATTGTATCATATTTTTTTTATCATATTGTTTTGATGTCTATAGCTTTATAATATAATTTTAAATCAGAAAGTTTGATTCCTCTGACTTATTTTTTTCTAAGAATTGCTTTGGCTATAAAGGGTCTTTCATGCTTCCATATGAAATTTAGGATAACTTTTATCTATTTCTGTGAAGAATGACATTGAATTTTGATAAGAATTGCATTGAAGCTATATACTACATTGGGTGGTATGGACATTTTAATAACATTAATTCTATATCAAACTTAAAAGCTTCTTCACAGACACAATTAACAAAATAAAAAGGCAAGCTATCAATTAGGGGAATAGTAATTGCAAGCCATTTACAGTTTAATATTCAAGATTTATAAAGGGTTCATATAATGATGTAACAAGAAAACATATAACATGGCCAAAGGACTTGAATAGACATTTCCCCCAAAATTACATTAAATGGTAATGGTATATAAAAACATACTCAACAGAAGTTATTAAGAAGGAAATGTAAATCAAGACCACTATGAGACACTAACACATACCCGTTGGGATAGCTATTACCCAAAAGACAAGAGATAAGACATGTTGGTAAAAGTGTAAAGAAAAAAAAATCTTTTTACACAGTTGGTGGAAATGTAGCTTGGCACTGCCATTATGGAAAAAGAGTGTAGAGGTTCCTAGGGAAATGAAAACTAAAAGTACCATGTGACTCAGCAATTCTTCTTCTGGGTATTAACCCAACAGAAATGAAAACATCTCATAAAGATATCTGCACTCCCATGTTGTTGTAGCAATACTCACAATAGCCAAGATAGAGAAACAGTCTGTCCATCGATGAATAAATAAGACTATATATATATTTACCATGCATTTATGGACTTGGAGGATGTTGTGCTAAGTGAAATATGCCAGACACAGGAAGAAAATGATTATATCATTTATATATGGAATCATAAAAAAAAGTGTCGAATACCTAAAAGGGAGACTCAGCACCTGTAGCTCAAAGGCTAAGGTGCCAGCCACATACACCAGGGCTGGAAGGTTTGAACAACAA
This sequence comes from Arctocebus calabarensis, assembly GCA_963573935.1. Classification (NCBI taxonomy): domain Eukaryota; kingdom Metazoa; phylum Chordata; class Mammalia; order Primates; family Lorisidae; genus Arctocebus; species Arctocebus calabarensis. The sequence goes on along the minus strand of CAUYON010026067.1, from coordinate 1,212 downwards.
TGACAACTGCAGCCAAAAAATAGCCAGCATTGTGGTGGACACCTGTAGTCCCAGCTACTCAGGAGGTTGAGGCAAGAGAATCATTTAAGCCCAAGAGTTTGACAATGCTGTGAGCTGTGATGCCACAGCACTCTACCTAGGGCAACATAGTGAAACTCTGTCTCAAAAAAAATAAATAAAAATAACTAAAACAGGCTCAGCGCCTGTGGCTCAAGTGGCTAAGGCATCAGCCACGTACACCTGAGCTGGCAGGTTCGAATCCATCCCAGGCCCGCCAAATAACAATGTCGGTTGCAACCAAAAAATGACAGGGCATTGTGGTGGACGCTTGTAGTCCCAGCTACTTGGGAGGCAGAGGCAGGAGACTCACTTGAGCCCAGAAACTGGAGGTTGCTGTGAGCTGTGAAGCCACAGCTCTCTATCTAGGGTGACAGCTTGAGGCTCTGTTTAAAAAAATAAATAAATAAATAAAAGGGAATCTTATCCATCTTCCCTCTCCAAAAAAGAAGATCTAACTTCCGTTAGGGAAAAGAGGTGCTGACCACTCCAAATTGCTTCCTGCTGAAGATGGACAGTGAAATACCAGGGCAGTTCTTCAGAGGAGGTGATCTATGGTTCACAGTAAGTGGAAATCCAGGTGGATCCCTCCAGCTTGGGGCAAAATGTCACAGTATTCTCTCTTCATGAAATTGCCCAGGCCTAGGAAACTTGAGTCCTTTGTCCAGTCTTGAATGGTGGAACTCTATATCACTAGAAGGGGGCAGTTAGGTTTTCTCTGGAGAAAGGACAATTCAGGGGTTTACAACAGAATCAGGTCTTGGGCTAGAACCCTTTTCACTGTTTGTGGCCTGATGATATCATCTCTGGAAGACATAAATCTAATTAGCACATCATCTGACAGCCAAAGATTGCCTTTAAAAATGAAAAGTCAAGTAAAGTTATGAGAAGTATAATAATTAGGGCTCTTCCCCAAATTAGCTTAATTGTCTCTGGGGTTAAGAGGGCTACAGCTGCTAACACCCACAAAACAGTGTGGCCATTTCCTGGCCTAGGTGTCAATTTCTTTCTTTCTTTCTTTTTTTTTTTTTGAAACAGAGCCTCAAGCTGTCACCCTGGATAGAGTGCCGTGGTGCTACAGGTTGTAAAACTGGACCCTGGTGTTGGGTCAAGACTACTAGGGCCCAGTAAGAATACCTAAAGCAGAGGCTTGTA
>CAUYON010026066.1:0-22254 GCA_963573935.1 Arctocebus calabarensis | reverse complement strand
ACCATGGTGGATGTCTATAGTCCCAGCAACTCGGGAGACTGAGGCAAGAGAATCCCTTAAGCCCAAGAGTTTGAGGTTGCTGTGAGCTATGATGCCACAGCACTCTACCAAGGGCAACAAAGTGAGACTCTGTCTCAAAAAAACAAACAACAGGCTTGGCGCCTGTGGCTCAACGGGCTAAGGCGCCAGCCACGTACACCTGAGCTGGCGGGTTCGAATCCAGCCTGGGCCCGCCAAACAATAATGACGTCTGCAACCAAAAAATGGCCGGGCATTGTGGCGGGCGCCTGTAGTCCCAGCTACTTGGGAGGCGGAGGCAGGAGACTCGCTCGAGCCCAGGAATTGGAGGTTGCTGTGAGCTGTGATGCCACAGCACTCTATCCAGGGTGACAGCTTGAGGTTCTGTCTCAAAAAAAAAAAAAAATCAACAAAAAAACACGCTTAAGTTGTATCACCCAGACATTGCACTATTAGGCATTTAACTCAGATAAATTTATGTCCACACAAAAACCTCTACTTCATTGTTCCTAGCAACTTTATTTGTAATAGCCCCAAACTAGAAATAATCAAAATATCCTATGATGAGTGAATTAGCAAATAAATAAAACTAGTGCCCTAGTCACTACAGCTTAGAGCACTTCCAGTACCTGTAGGACCCCTCGTTCCACATGCAGTCACTCCCCATCACCTCCTCCACAGCCCCTGGTAACTACTGATCTATTTTGTCTTTATGAATGTGCCTATTCTGGACATGCCCTAGACATGAGGACCATGCTATATGTGGCCTTTTGTGACTGCTGTGTCTTTTACTGGGCATGTTTTTGAGGTTCCTCCACAAGTAACAATTCCAGTATCTCCATCATTTCCATTGCTGGGCAATTTCCCATTGTCTGGAGGTATCTGCTTTGTTTACCCTGTTACCAGTTGATGAGCACAACTGACTGCCTTCCATGAGTCAGCAATTCTGCCTGTAGGGTGTTAGATGGGGCAACAAAACCCACAAGGTCCTTTGGTTCAGTTTCCTGTTTGTAAGCATGGAAGACCAGATCTTCCAAGAGTGATAACTGATATGAGGAAAATAAAACTGGGCAGTACGTCAGAGTAGGAGAGCCTGCCATTCACACTGGACATTCACTCAGTATCTATTGCAGCCTACACCAAGTACTATTCTAGACATTGTGCAAAATCCCTGCTTACCTGAACTTACATTCTAGTGGGAAGCCAGACAATAATCATGGAAGCAAGTGATGGGAAGTGATGAGTTAGGAGAAGAAGGCATTGCTGCAGTTGGGGGATGGGGGGAGGGGCAGTCTACTATTTTAGATAGACGGTTTAGGGAAGACTTCAGATGAACTAGAGCCATTACCTAAACAAAAAAAGAAAGGGAGTCATGCAGGTACCCATGGGGATAGTGTTTCAGCAAGGGAAATGGCAGAAGAGTGCTGTGCTCAAATGTTTGAGGTGCAGTTGCATGACAAGGAGAAGCTAGGTATAAACATCTGGGAGAAAGCACAGTTAGGAGAGGAATCCCAGATTCAAGAGGGGGAGGGTCCACAGTAGGGCTGAAGCTAAGCCCCCCAGAGCCCTCAGAGGACAAGAAGCCCTGCAAGGTGAGCAGCAAGTGGGTGGAAGCCACACTTGGGAAAGGCTGCATACTGGCGTGCTAATTCAGACAGGAGAGCAGCCAGGGACACCTTGGGGCCTCTGGCTGGAGGCCATGGAGGCCAGAAGGGCCTCAGAGTATAGACAGTGTGTGGTGGGGGGCTTGTAATATGTGTTTTGCCAACGTAAGTCTGGGACGTTAGGAGCCAAGCAGACTTCAGGCCAGCAGCTGGAGCTGAGCTCAACATTAAGAGCTATAGGATGTAGGGATATAACTTAGGGCAGGGAGGAGGATGTTTGTTAGAAGGGTGGTTGGTCCTAGCCCAAGTAGGTACTCAAGCCTCCAAGGAGCAGACACTTTTTCTTTTTTTGCAGTTTTTGGCCGGGGCTGGGTTTGAACCCACCACCTGTGGTGTAAGGGGCTGATGCCCTACTCCTTTGAGCCACAGGTGCCGCCCCAGACACTTTCTCAATGTGGGAAACCAAAGGAAAAGATAGTGGCCATGTGTGAGCTTCCTGTAAAAAATTACGGGAAGTATGAAAATAATTAAGATGATTTTGAACTTGTTCAAAGGTTTTTGTTTTTTTTTTTTTACAGTTTTTGGACAGGGCTGGGTTTGAACCCGCCACCTCTGGCATATGGGTCCGGTACCCTACTCACTGAGCCACAGGCGCCACCCTGTTTCAAAGGTTTTAAGTTGGCCATAGCAAAGGGCTGGCCTAAATTCCCAAGTCCTTATTTTACCCAAGTTGCTTGGCACTCAGGGAGCCACCAGCTTAGGTAGAACCTCAGCCTCTGCCCCTGGCTTGGAGCTCAGAACTTGTTCTGGTAGCACTGGTGTGTGTGTGTGGGGTGGGTAGTTGGTGGGATGGGAAAGTAGCAGGGCTGTCCTGGGCTTCTGAGCAGGGCATTAGGGGACGAGTGCCCTTCAATGCCCCAAGGAGCACAGGCGCTCCAGCCTGAGAAGAGTTGACAAGTCTATGCTAGGCACATGGGGAGATGCCTGTGGTCAGCTGCAGACTAACTCTAGGTCTCTCTCAAGGCTCAAGGAGCTTGTGGAAGCATAAGAGTTTGTGACTGCTGCCAGGCCATCCTCCAGGGCAAGCCTGAGCAAGGCTGAGTGGCCACCTCAGAGACAAGGGCCCTGAAACACTGTGGCTTGGTAGGTAGGAAGATCCTAAGCAATAGGAAGTACAGAAAACGACAAAAGCACTGAACGAATCCAGTTCCATGTGCCTCTGTGGGCAGACAGCTCCTTACCATGCATAGGCACTGAAGTTTCACCAGCCCAGTTGGAACAAAGGACTGAGGAAGCAAAAGCAACTCCTGAGGATGCTCAGAGTCCTAGGGTTCTGCAAGTATCCCATTCTTCCTAAGGAGATCTAGTTAGACCTGAGGAAAGTTGCTGGTTTCTGTTAAACCAAGGCATGAAAAGGCTGGTTTATCTTCTACGGGGTTGGCATTTTTATGTTTTGGAGAGGGGAAGGAGAGTGTGTGATCAGCAGCTCCCTCTGAGACACAGGCATGTGGCAGCCCTAATTCACCCCTAGGCCCAGCAAGGACTTCCCTCTGGCCTCACTCCTACACAAACACAAGATCTATGCCCTGTGGCTTTATCTGGTGCTCTGCTAAAGACAAAAGCTTCAACACTGGAAGAGCAGTTCCTTGGCAGTTCTCACCAGATGGTCAGGCTTCAGGACCAAACCCCAGCTCACTCCATGTAGCTAACACCCTGAAGGTAGGCAGTAAAGTCAATGCTACTAAAGAGCTGGTAGATCTGCTGAAGTTGGTTCCATCACATGGGGTAGCCCACACAACCAAGCCCAACACGGGAAAGAGAAACAAATGTGGCTTGTTTATTAGATTGCAAAAGGGAGGACTTTCTTCCACAGAGAGCTGCTTCTCAGTGTGTATCAAGAGCAAGACAATAGCTGAAAATTGTATTCCTGAGAAGAAGCAAAAAAGTCACCAGGTTGCAAACAAACATTAACAGGTGATTTCAACAAAAGATAATTTTTTTTCTATAAAAAGCCAAAATTTCAAGTATTATTCCAGACGACATGGCAAACCTAATGCAGGAAAGGGATCCCAGAAATAAAGGCCAGGTGTACTCCCTCTGACGCTCTGCTAGGGTCTCCGTGGGGAAGGCTGTTGGGGGTGGTGCATCCTGTGCTTCATGTTCCGTCCTCCTACCTCAGCCAGGACCCAGGACCAGCCCTGTGCTAGGGACAGTGGTTACTCAGGCTGATTATTAAGGACCCACTAACTTGATGTCCACATCTAGGGTCAGCAGTTTGGGATGTTGGAAATTGTTTTTTAATACAGAGAAACATATGCTTATTCTTTCAAATATCATACTATAACCAATTTTAGTCAATTTGTAAATTATAAATTATATTAATTGTGCTACAGTTTGTGATATTTAAATCTTATTAGAAGATAAGCACCAAATCTATTAAAATAAAAAATATATAAAATGCTGTTGTTTTCCCAACAGTAGAATATTCTGTACATCCTGTAGGCTGTAAACTTATGTTCCATTCCTTAAAAAGAATGTTTTTGATAAACTTGCCCCTTTTTCCCTTGGAACTTTTCCTGAAAAGAGATTTCTGTTTTAACTCTAGTTACTGAAAGGGTACAAAAGGAGCAAATCTGTGCTATCCCCCTCTCAGCAGGTGGGAATGACTTTGTGTTCACAGGAAGCCTTTGGTGGCACCAGTCCCTGCCCAACAATGGCCAGGAGGATAGGTTGTGTCCCCAGCCTCTCCCCAGGCCTCTTGGAAGGATCTTATTTGGAGGGTAAAACTCCACCAAAGAAAAGGTCACACTAGAGTCCATGACCAGAGACCCCAGCATTCTTCAGGGGGATTCTAGAAATGCCCTAATATGTTTGTATTCGGTATTTTTAAAACACGTCATCATTGCCTCCAACACTCCACAGTTCCTGCAGCTTCCCGACGCTTAGTTCTTAAACCTTGTCTGTTCACAGATATGATTGAATTTCCTATAGGGAAAAAAACGGTCAAATTACAAAGAGGGCATCAGAGAAGTATTCAGTTAAACACATTTTGAAACCATATATGGGAAGAACTACCTGAGAAATAAATTATGTGTGTGTGTATGGAGACTTACAGCAGTATATTTCTTTTCTTTTCTTTTAGATGCTGAGTCTCACTTTGTCATCCTTGGTAGAGTGCTGTAGTGTCACAGCTCACAGCAACCTCCAACTCTTGGGCTTAGGTGATTCTCTTGCCTCAGCCTCCTGAGTAGCTGGGACTACAGGCACCCGCCACAATGCTCAGCTATTTCATTGTTGCAGTTTGGGCGGTGCCAGGTTTGAACCTGCCACCCTTGATACAGGGCTGACGCTCTACTCACTGAGCCACAGGCACTGCCCCTTGTTTTCAACCTCCAACTCCTGGGCTTAAGTGATTCTCTTGTCTCAGTTTCCCAAGTAGCTGGGACCACAGGCACCCACCACAACACCCAGCTATTTTTTTTTTTTTTTTGGTGGAGACAGAGTCTTACTCTATTGCCCTTGGTAGAGTGCAGTGGAGTCACAGCTCACAGCAACCTCCAGCTCTTGGGCTTAAGCGATTCTCTTGCCTCAGCCTCCCAAGTAGCTGGGACTACAGGCGCCTGCCACAGTGCCCGGCTAATTTTTGATGCAGTTCGGCCGGGGCCGGGTTTGAGCCTGCAGCCCTTGGTATATGGGGTCGGCGCCCTACTCGCTGAGCCACAGGTGCCACCCTTTTTTTTTTTGAGACAGAACCTCAAGCTGTCACCCTGGGTAGAGTGCCAGTGCTGTGGCATTACAGCTCACAGCAACCTCCAACTCCTGGGCTCAAGCAGAGTCTCCTGCCTCCACCTCCAAGTAGCTGGGACCACAGGGGCCCGCCACAACGCCCGGCCATTTTTTGGTTGCAGCCGTCATTGTTGTTTGGCTGGCCTGGGCTAGATTTGAGCCCGCCAGCTCAGGTGTACGTGGCTGGCGCCTTAGCCCATTGAGCCACAGGCGCCGAGCCCCAGCTAGTCTTTTGGTTGCAGTTGTTATTGTTGTTTGGCATGGCCTGGCTGGATTTGAACCCACCAACTCTGGTGTATGTGGCTGGTGCCTTAGCTGCTTGAGCCACAGGTACTGAGTCATCAGCTATTTTTTTGTTGCAGTTGTCATAGTTGTTTTAGCTGGCTTGGGCCGAGTTCGAACACGCCAGCTTCAGTGTATGTGGCTGATGCCATAACCACTGTGCCATGGGTGCCAAGCCAACACAATGGTATGTTTCTACTATAATCAAAAAAACTAACCCCTAAAGGTAGCCTTCCTTTTCCCTTTTAAAATTTTAAAAGATGAGTGAAAACATCTTAGGTAATTTTCTTAGAGAAGAAATAGAAGCTGTGCCTACTCTGAGTACCCCATGTTGCTGGTCGCTAGTGTGGCCACCTTACCTCTCTATTAGCCCCAACAGATAGGGCTACTCTGCCTTCCTGAGGAAGGTAAGCCAATACCTGAGAAATCTCTTTTCCATATGCTGCTTGTGCTCAAACACAAAGCAAGGTTCTTATTTCATAGAATCACTCCTTAGGGCAGTGGTTCTCAACATTCCTAATGCTGAGGCCCTTTAATACAGTTCCTGTAGGTTGTGATCCACAGGTTGAGAACTGCTGCCTTAGGGCAATGTTTTCCCATCTTTTTTATCTCACTGCACACTTGAACCTATAGTTAAAACTCCAAACCAAACTTAAATTATGTTAATAGGCTCAGCGCCTGTGGCTCAACAGGCTGAGGCGTCAGCCATGTACACCTGACTGGCGGGTTCGAATCCAACCAAGGTCCGCCAAACAACAATGACAGCTGCAACCAAAAAATGGCCGGGCATTGTGGCGGGCGCCTGTAGTCCCAGCTACTTGGGAGACGGAGGCAAGAGATTCGCTTGAGCCCAGGAATTGGAGGTTGCTGTGAGCTGTGATGCCACAGCACTCTATCCAGGGTGATAGCTTGAGGCTCTGTCTCAAAAACAAACAAACAAAAAAAATTATCTTAATAAACAGTAAAAGAAAAAAAAAACATGGCTCAGCACCTGTGTCTCAAGCGGCTAAGGAGCCAGCCACATACACCTGAGCTGGCGGGTTCGAATCCAGCCTGGGCCCACCAAACAACAATGATGACTGCAACAAAAAATAGCCAGGTGTTGTGGCTGGTGCCTGTAGTCCCAGCTACTTGGGAGGCAGAGGCAGGAGAATTGCTTGAGCCCAGGAATTGGAGGTTGCTGTGAGCTGTGATGCCATGGCACTCTACCTAGGGTGATAGCTTGAGACTCTGTCTCAAAACAAAAACAGAAACAAAATCAAAAACACTATATTTGCTGTGCTTTGAACAGCTTTTGAAAATAATGATCTTAAATAAATTTTCCTGGGACATAGGTTGAAATCACTACCTTGGGAGAATCACCTTTATCAGCAGAGGTATCTCGTCCTGAGGAAACTTGTCTCAATCACTTTAACCTGAACCACAAATGACTCCTTGGGGATGACTTAATCTCCATGGGACTGCTTAAAGGCCTGCTCATAGGGCGGTGCCTGTGGCTCATCGAGTAGTGCACCGGCCCCATATACCAAAGGTGGCAGGCGCCTGTAGTCCCAGCTACTTGGGAGGCTGAGGTAAGAGAATGGCCTAAGCCCAGGAGCTGGAGGTTGCTGTGAGCTATGTGACACCAAGGTACTCTACCGAAGGCGATAAAGTGAGATTCTGTCTCTACAAAAAAAAAAAAAAAAAAAAAGCCCTGCTCATATCATCAGAGAAACCACGGACTGTGCTAACGTCCTGTGGGTGAGGGTGCATTGACCACAGCTTCCAACTCAGAAAATGCTGAACCTGGAGACTCCCAGCGATTCCAGCCATATACACACAAAGAGGAAGATGGAAGTGAACATTTGCAATGAACATTTCATGGATTGAGGTAACAGGAGAAGAGAAGCATTCCTAAATGGAAAGGTTACTTTGCATACTGTCTGGCTTTATAATGGCATAATAACTAAATTAGCATATTTTGGGTAGATAGCTGACTGTCTCCCCTGCATTCCCAAGCCTCACTCACATCGCGTGGTGAGCCTTCACCTGAGTGCGGCAGTTCCGGCCCCAGTAGCAGTCAGGACGGGATGTCACAGCCACTAGAAACAGACAGAAGTACATGTCTATTAGATATGTTAACTAGGCTGGAGTGCAGTGGCACCATCACAGCTCACTGCAGCCTTGAACTCCTGGCCATAAGGGATCTTCCTGCTTCAGCCTCCCAAAGTGCTGGGACTACAAGGGTGAGCCACTATGCTCAACCAACTACCTGAATTTAAGCAGTGATCTAAAGAGAGAAGCTAAAGCTGAAATGCCAGCACCTTCTCAAGCTTTGTAACTAATTCCCTTGAACTGTTCCAAGATTTCTGGAAAGGAAAAACATTTAATTGAAAACTCAAGTCAGTAAATGAAATCACTCTAGTTGTCTACTGGATGTGTTTATGTGTCTTCATTTTAGAAATGGAAGTTGCCTTGAGAAACAGCTGACAGCTAATGGCCACAGGCCCTGAGAAAGCTGCTGGCCTATCTGCTGAGGAGAGTCTGAGCTGAGTGACTTCAGCAGCTTGCTGCTGAGGCCAATACAGAGTTAGAGCTGGTAGGAGGGAAGAAGCTTTACCTGGCAACTCTGAAGCAGGAATGCTCTGTCGGTACTGGTAGGTCAGCTCTCGGAAGCTGCGCAGGCCACAGCAGTAGCACAAAACAGTGTTGCCAGTGACCCTGTGATCTGGAAGGAATAGGCCTCATGAAGACACTGCTGGTTATCAGGCAGTACCTCTCCAGATAGGAAAGATGCCACACTCCACATCAGTGGAAGCTAATGCCCTAACCCATAAGTGGGGTTGAGATGACTGACCAAATGAACAAAACTAAGAGATACCGATTTATTTTCATATACCAAAGTAATTCTACACAGATAAAAAATTAAAATATTAAAAAATTCAAAACTGTATTATGAAAAAAAAATATTATTTTCTCTTGACCTATTTTAAGCATGTCATGAAAACCAAAAGGCCCACAGAAAAGATTCAACATTTGACTACTTACAACTTCAACACAATGAAAATACATGATAGAGAAGAAATACTGATGATAGAATGGGAACATATTTGTCACACAAATGACCATGTGCTGTACTCTAACAAAGATATCACATGCATTCATACCAAAAAAATCAAAACAGTCTACTATAATTATGGGCCAAGGCCACAGACAAGCAGATGACCCATAAATGCAAAACAATTGTCAATTTAGTAATAATCAAACCTGAGTGAACAGAATAATGATATCTCATTGTTGGATTCCCACACTGACAAAATAAAGGCAAAAGCTAATCTGACAGCTGGAGCTTCTTCCTCAGCACCAAGGACTGTCAGGGTAGCACTTAGAGACTATGCAAGTTACCATCTCAGCTGTGCGTACTACTGTTACCACTGTTCTAAGAATCCTATTTATTTATCCTACAGTGATGATTTTTTTTCTTTTTTTTTTGCAGAGTCAGAGTCTCATTTTATAGCACTCTGTAGTGCCGGGGCATCACACAACTCCCAGCAACCTGCAACTCCTGGGCTTAGGCCATTCTCTTGTCTCAGCCTCCTGAGTAGCTGGGACTACAGGCGCCCGCCACACGCCCAGCTATTTTTTGTTGCAGTTTGGCTGGGGCTGGGTTTGAACCCGCCACCATTGGTATATGGGGCTGGCACCCTACTCACTGAGCCACATGAGCCGCCCAGTGATGATTTTTCTAATCTACAATAGTGCGTGTTTACAACAGTGAAAAATAGAAAATAATTTAAATATCCTATATTAATAAATTGGCTGGGCAGTGCCTGTGGCTCAGTGAGTAGGGCGCCGGCCCCATATACCAATGGTGGCGGGTTCAAACCTGGCCCCAGCCAAACTGCAACAACAAAAAAAGCCGGGTGTGTGGCAGGTGCCTGTAGTCCCAGCTACTCGGGAGGCTGAGACAAGAGAATCGCCTAAGCCCAGGAACTGGAGGTTGCTGTGAGCTGTGTGATGCCACGGCACTCTACCAAGAGTGATAAAGTGAGACTCTGTCTCTACTAAATAAATAAATAAATAGGCTGAATAAACCATATTAGAATACTGTGTAATAAAAAAAAAATCAAGTGGAGGTTGCTGTGAGCTGTGATGCCACAGCACTCTATCCAGGGTGCCAGCTTGAGGCTCTAGCTCAAAAAAAAAAAAAAAAAAAAATCAAGATGAAGACCTCTTTATAGAGCAGGAAATAAAATGATATACACATAGGTGCTCGTGTAAAGGCACCTGAACAGTCACAAAAACATAAATGCTTTGAGTTCTGAGGTGGTGGATTTCCAGTAACTTTTGCCTTCCCTGTATATATCTTTTTTTTGTTAGCCAAAAATAAGAAGTCATTAAAAATCTAAAGAGGCTGATAACCAGCCGATAGATCTAGGTAGGCAACAGCCACTGCTGCAGAACAGGACACCTGGCACCCACACGCATGAGCTGGAAACAGCTTAACAGGATTTTAAGAAAACCTCTCAAGTCTTCTTTCATAATTATGTCTCCGAAAAAAAGTCCCTTATTAATATTTCTGCAGACTCCCCTAGTGACAAAACTCCCATTCCACAGGCACCCTGCACTTCCCTAGAAGGGCGGCCTCCCTGATGGGTCAACACACCAGGACCATAGCCTCCTAATATACCAGCACGAGCATCCCCATGGATAGAGGTGGAGTCCCTCCAAGCTGCACTCCTGCCCTCCGCTACAGGGAGAGAAGGTGCTGGGATATGTCATGCAGGTTCCAACCCAATTTTAAAAAAATAGTCTAAAGTATCAGGATCTGTATATCTGACAGGATGGGTGGAGGTAGAGGCCATAAATGTGGGAGAGCAGACGGGTGGCCTGTCAGGTTTCTATCGCTTAATGGGAGGCAAAAAAGGCCTTGGAAACTCACATCCACTCCAGAGCAGGCAGCATGTGAGTGGATCTTACCAGACAGCAGGAATGCCCCCCGCTGAAGCGCCATGAGGCTCTCCGTCAACATGTTTCTCCACGTCAAACCCCTGGTTGCCAGGTAATTCTGTGGCGGGGGTTGGGGGTGGGAAGGGCAACAAGAGGAAATACCAGTTTAAGGGAAGAAATGCTAAAATGTGAAGAAGCACTTTGGGAGGCTAAGGTGGGCAGACTTCTTGAGTTCAGGAGTTTAAGACCAGCCTGAGCAAGAGTGAGATCCCTTTTCTACTAAAAATAGAAAAACTTGCCAGGCATTAAGGCAGGCGCCTGTAGTCCCAGCTATGTGGGAGGCTGAGACAAGAGGATTGCTATACCCCAAGAATTTGAGGTTGCCATAAGACATCACAGGAGTCTACCCACAGAAACTCTGTCTCCAAAAACAAAAAAAAGTGAAGAAAGGAAAGACCTCAGAAAAGCCACTAAGGTAGTTAGAGACAGACTATGGCCCCTGTGAAGGCATCTATCTGCACAGGGCCAGCCCAGACAACGTGCATGTAGTTGTAGGCCAAGCACCCACGAATACTGCGTGAGGAGTCTGGTCCCAAGAGCCTCCTGGTCCCAAGGGTCCAGCTTGGATATGACAGTTACCACATTTTCACAAAATTTCTACAAAGATACTTACAGCACAAGAGGAAATCAAACACTCAACCTTGGTCAGAGTGTCCTGAGCCCTATGGTAGGCCTATCTGTGAGAAGACCTGAGGACCTGGCTTCTCTTCTCTCTGCCCTTCAGAAATACAAAACTGTTTAGCTCCTTTTGTTCAAATCTACAAAAATGTGCCACTGCATGTGGAAAACAAACCAGCGTGGTACTGCTGAGTGAATTATGAAGGCCAGCGTGGCACGTATGCTGTCATGTCTATGGTGAATATGAAGGCCCATGTGGTGTATATGCTGTTGGAAAGGTTCTCAGCAGGAAGGCAGATGTGCACATTAAACCTGCTAAACTCTGAGAGCTGAGCTGGCTTCCTTGAATATGGTAAGAAAACAGCCAGAAAAGGAAGGTGCCAGAGGACAGACCCCAGTCCCACACCGGTCCCAAAGGGCCAGCGCTTTTAAGAAATCCTGTGACTTCAAGAACCAACTCCTATGGATTCATGGCATGATGAACAAAAAAGATATACTAATTTTTGTCACATGGGGAAAAAAGGCATATGCCAATGAAATACAGAACACCTGACTATATGAGTTAGAAAAAGCAGAAAAAGTCTTAAAAGTAACTGGAAAAGTTATGGAGGGGTTCGTCTTGGTTTCAGCTAGACTGAAGGGCTAGTCTGAATGCGGAGTTACCTTCAGGATGTCCGACTCGTAGTTGTTGTTGTTCAACACCCCATCCAGACACTTGTCCCCCAAGTTGAGTTCTGCCAAGATGAAGGGAAGCAATGTTATCTGTTTTATAAAGACATTATGTGAAAGTATTATTTGCATGACAGAATAAACATATTTCTTTTCATCGTAGACTCTAGAAAGAATAAAAAGTTTGATGACAAAGGCTCATTGCCTGTAGCTCTGCTGCTAGGGCACCAGCCACATATATCAGAGCTGGCAGGTTGAAATCCAGCCCAGGCCTGCCCACCAACAATGACAACTACAACCAAAAAAATAGCCAGGTGTTGTGGTGGGTGTCTGTAGTCCCAGCTACTCAGGAGGCTGAGGCAAGAGAATCACTTAAGCTCAAGAGTCTGCAGTTTCTGTGAGCTGTGACACCATGATACTCTACCAAGGGTGACATAGTGAGACTCTATCTAAAAAAAAAAAAAAAAAAAAAGGTTTGATGACATCATTTTAAACAGACAACAGGCAAAAGTGATTTCTATTTCACTCCCTTCTTAAAATGTAAAGTTCTCTGAGTCGCCTCCATATCTGAAGGTGTCATAACATTTGACCCTTGCAGTAAGGACTCAGTTTTAAGTTAGCATGTCCTCTAATTGTTCTCTTATTGCTTTATTTTAAGCTGACATAAATTTGATGCTTTTAAAACTGCAAACCTCTGCAGTTAGCAGAAGGCAGCTAATCACTTAGCTAACAATGGCTGCCTTGCCCCCCAGCAGCCCAAAGACACCACCATCACTTGCCCTCGAATTCCCCAAGGGATTGGGTGGCGCCTGTGGCTCAAAGGAGTAGGGTGCCAGCCCCATATGCCGGAGGTGGTGGGTTCGAACTTGGCCCCAGCCAAACTGCAACAAAAAATAGCTGGGCATTGTGGCGGGCACCTGTAGTCCCAGCCACTCAGGAGGCTGAGGCAAGAGAATGGCCTAAGCCCAGGAGTTGTAGGTTGCTGGGAGCTGCAGCCCCAGCCAAAAACTGCAAAAAAAAAAAAATTGTCCCCAAAGGATTGTGCAAGGTCAAAGCAACTTGGGCTGAAGAGCTTGTATTACCACAGAATGGAGCCAGGCAGCCAAAGCAGCCAATCCGGGTGCAGCCCCAGTATAGATGGCAGAAGGGCTGCAGGCAAACTGCACCTGTGGACAGAGAACACTGGTAAAGCGGGCAACCGACACTATAGCCTGTCTCTACTACAATTCCAAGTAGTGCCAGACTCAGGACCTCAACTCCCTGAGGAGTTCACATGAACTTAGGACATGTCCCAGCTAGCATGAAAGGGGACTGCACTGTAATGACTGAGAGTTGTGACCCCAACTAAAGGCCAGACCCAGACACATGCTCATGCCAGGAAAACTTGTGAAATCCAAAGAAGCTGGAAATCACATCTATCCTATCATCCGACTTAGCTTCCAGCTCTAAAAATGTGACATACTTTCTATCACCTCTTCTAGATGCTTTTTTTCTACCTATTTTTTCATGTTGTTACCTTGTTTTTGTAAACATTATTTCTTTCCTTTTCTTTTCCTTTTTTTTTTTTTTTTGAGACATAACTTCAAGCTGTCGCCCTTGGTAGAGTGCCATGGCATCACAGCTCACAGCAACCTCCAACTCCTGGGCTCAAGCGATTCTCCTGCCTCCACCTCCCAAGTAGCTGGAACTAACAGGTGCCTGCCACAACACCTGGCTATTTTTTGGTAGTAGCTGTCATTGTTGTTTGGCGGGCCCTGGCTGGATTCGAACCCGCCAGCTCAGGTATATGTGGCTGGTGCCTTAGCCACTTGAGCCACAGGCGCTGAGCTGACATTCTTTCTTTCTTTTTTTTTTTTAAGAGACAGAGTCTCACTTTATCGCCCTTGGTAGAGTGCTGTGGTGTAACACAGCTCACAGAAACCTCCAACTCCTGGGCTTAGGCGATTCTCTTGCCTCAGCCTACCAAGTAGCTGCGACTACAGGCACCTGCCACAACGACCAGCTATTTTTCTGTTTTGCAGTTCAGCCGAGGCTGGGCTTGAACCCACCACCTTTGATATATGGGGCCTGCGCCCTACTGAATGAGCCCCAGGCACCGCCCCTGACATTCTTTTTTTTTTTTTTGAGACAGAGCCTCAAGCTGTCATGCTAGATAGAGTGCTGTCGCATCGCAGCTCACAGCAACCTCCAATTCCTGGGCTCAAGTGAGTCTCCTGCCTTCGCCTCCCAAGTAGCTGGGACTACAGGTGCCCGCCACAACGCCCGGCCATTTTTTGGTTGCAGCTGTCATTGTTGTTTGGCGGGCCCAAGCTGGATTTGAACTTGCACTCTGGTGCCTTAGCCTATTGAGTCACAGGCGCCAAGCCGATATTATTTCTTTTTTTATTTCTTATTTTTTTATTTATTTTTTATTATTTCTTTTTTTTTTGAGGCAGAGCCTCAAGCTATCGCCCTGGATAGAGTGCTGTGGCTTTATAGCTCACAGCAACCTCTAATTCCTGGGCTCAAGCGAGTCTCTTGCCTCCGCCTCCCAAGTAGCTGGGACTACAGGCGCCCGCCACAACGCCCGCCCATTTTTTTTTTTTTTTTGGTTGTAGCCATCATTGTTGTTTGGCAGGCCCGGGCTGGATTCAAACCTGCCAGCTCAGGTGTATGTGGCTGGCAGCCTTAGCCTGTTGAGCCACAGGCGCCGAGCCAAGCCGACATTATTTCTTTTCTTTTCTTTTTTTTTTTTTTTGAGACAGAGCCTCAAGCTGTCACCCTGGATAGAGCGTCATGGCATCACAGTTCACAGCAACCTCCAAATCCTGGGCTCAAGAGAGTCTCTTGCCTCCGCCTCCCAAGTAGCTGGGACTACAGGCGCCCGCCACAACGCCTGACCATTTTTTTTGGTAGCAGCCGTCAGCTCAGGTGTATGTCGCTGGCGCCTTAGCCCGTTGAGCCACTGGAGTCAAGCCCGACATTATTTCTTAATGTTTAATATTATTAGAGCAGAATTCCCTAAAAGATAATATTAGGTAAACTTTCTTTTTTTGAGATAGAGCCTCACTTTGTCACCCTAGGTAGAATGTGGTGGCGTCACAGCTCACAGCAACCTCAAACTCTTGGGTTCAAGCAATTCTCTTACTTCAGCCCAGATGGAAATGGGTGGCACCTGTGGCTCAGTGAGTAGGGCACCGGCCCCATATACCAAGCGTAGTGGGTTCAAGCCCAGCCCAGACAAACTGCAACAAATAGCTGGGTGTTGTGGCGGGCGCTGAGGCAAGAGAATCGCCTAAGCCCAAGAGCTGGAGGTTGCTGTGAGCTGTGATGTCATTAGCACTCTACTGAGGGTGACAAAATGAGACTCTGTCTCTAAAAAAAAAAAAAAATGTAGGTAGAACTACAGGAGCCCACTACAATGCTCAGTTATTTTTTGTTTTGTTTTTTTGAGACAGAATCTCAAGCTGTCACCCTGGGTAGAGTGCAATAATGTCATAGCTCACAGTAACTTCTAACTTGGGCTCAAACAATCCTCTTGCCTCAGCTTTTCCATTTTTAGTAGAGATGGGGGTCTCGCTTTTGCTCGGGCTGATCTTGAACTCGTGAGCTCAAGCAATCCACCTCGGCCTCCCAGAGTGCTAGAATTACAGGCATGAGCTATCCTGGTTATTTTTAGAGATGAGGTCTCGCTCTAGCTCAGGCTGGTCTCGAACCCATGAGCTCAGTGCTGGCATTATAGGCATTAGCCATTGTGCGTAGTCCTTCTTGCTCAATTTTTAAAGCTCTTCCCTGGGCCACCTGTTCCTGACTACCAAGTGAATGTGGGGCAGGAGGTGGAACGTCCCCTGAGACCTCTCATGTCCTCTCCCAATAGACAACATTGATTAGTGTGAAGTGGCCACTGTGCAGACCAGGGGCCAATGAACAGAGTGCAAAGGTCACCCAGGTATGTCTTCCACTGGGCATACTGCATCTGCCTGCCTCAATCAGCTGGCTCATCTGGAACTGTGCCCAGTCTAGGTGCAGGAGTATGGACCGGGAGATAATGTATGCTGGGTCACGTGTGTTCTGTTGACTGCTATGAATCTAGGACAGCATTCTAGGACAGCATTCTGCGCATAGTCAAAAGAGACTGAATCTGCCACATAGGCAGGCTCCTATTCTCCCCACTTAGCAGCAAGGCCTGAAGGTGTAACAGCTCTAAGAAACCAGGAGGTATTGTATAGGCAGGCAAAGCATAGGACACATTTCAGGGATAAATCCAAGCAGCCACTAAGTCAACAGCAGGCTCCATTTTAACAGTTAGAACTATGTGTTAAAAAAAGCATCTCATTTCATCCGTTAGATTTAGAAGTTGAGACATTTTAAAGCAACTATGGTACACAGACCCTAGGAAGAGAACCACAGTCTGTGGAAACTTGGTCTGTATCAGGGTGGGTTGTCAGTGGTAGGAAGAGATTGATTATTCTAGATGGCTATATGGGGACAACTGATTATGCAGATGAAAAAAAAAAAGGAACAGCATCCTTACTTGGCACCCTACATAGAGTCAGAACAACTCTGAACCCTGAGCCTCACAGGGCAGATGGGAGAGTGCGGGAGGCGCAGCTCACTCACACTGCTGAGGGGCGACGCGGGGATCCTGCTCGTGCTCGGCTCTCCGGTCGGGCATGGGCTGGAAGCAGCAGGTGCATATGGCATGGCTCCCCTGTAGCGGGCACACGTACTCCTGGCCTGCTGATGTGCATGTAGGCCAAGCACATCAGAACAACAGGCAGAAAGAGAAGATTAGACTCACATCAGAAAAAGACAGACCCAAAAAAGAGCCAGGGAATCTGGAGCTGTTTTAATAGCCAGATTACATTTTACTATCTAAATTGAGGGAGCAGGCCAGGCATAGTGGGTCATGACTGTAATCCTAGTTCAAGATCAGCCTGAGCAAAAGTGAGACCCCATCTCTACTAAAAATAGAAAAACTACTTGAGTGTAGTTTGAGTGGGACTTCAGTAGTCCCAGCTACTTGGAAGGCAGAGGCAAGGGGATTGCTCAAGCCCAAGACTTTGAGGTTCCTGTGAGCTATAAAGTCATGGCACTCTACCCAGGATGACAGAGTGAAACTCTGCCTCAAGAAAAAAATAAAATAAAATAAAAATAAATTGAGAGAGTTCAAATAAGATTTATTTATTTCTTTGTTTGTTTTTTGTTTTTTTCTGAGACAGTCTTACTTTGTTGCTCCTGGTAGAGTGCCATGGCATAATAGCTCACAGCAACCTCAAACTCCTGGGCTCAAGAGATTCTCTTGCCTCAGCCTCCTAAGTAGCTGGGAATACAGGCGCCTACAACAATGCCCAGCTATTTTTAGAGGTGAGGTCTTGCTCTAACTCAAGCTGGTCTCGAACTCATGAACACAGAAGATCTACCTGCCTTGACCTCCCAGAATGCTAGGACTACAGGCATGAGCCACCACACCCCACCATGGGAGTTCAAATAGATTTAAAGGTAATCAAAAATGTTTTTTGGTTGTATAGTTAAGATTTCAAAGATCAGTTGAAGGTTTTCTCATATTTCCTATAAAGACAGGACCGACACATAAAGCACATATTTTTTTCTCTTTTTTTTTTTTTTTTTTTTTTTTGAGACAGAGCCTCAAGCTGTCACCCTGGGTAGAGTGCCATGGCATCACAGCTTGCAGCAACCTCCAACTCCTGAGCACAAGTGATTCTCCTGCCTCCTCCTCCCAAGTAGCTGGGACTACAGGGGCCCACTGGAACTACAACACCTGGCTATTTTTTGTTGCAGCCATCAGTTGTTTGGCTGGCCCAGGCTAGATTCGAACCCACCAGCTCAGGTGTATGTGGCTGGCGCCTTAGCTGCTTGAGCCACAGGCACACAGGCACTGAGCCTTTTTTCTCTTTTTTTTTTTTTTGGCTGGGGCTGGGTTTGAACCCACCACCTCTGGTTTATGGAGCCAGCACCCTACTCCTTAGAGCCACAGGCGCGGCCCTCTCTCTTTTGTTTTAATGAGACAGTCTCAAGCTGTCGCCATGGGTAGAGTGCCCTGGCATCCTAGCTCGCAGCAGCAACCTCTAACTCTTGGGCTCAAGCGATCCTCTTGCCTCGGTTTTTCTTTTTCTTTCTTCTTTTTTTTTTTTTTTTAGTAGAGACAAGGTCTTGCTTTTGTTCAGCCTGGTCTTGAACACATAAGCTCAAGCAATCCACCCACTTCAGCCTCCCAGAATGTTAGGATTACAGGTGTAAGCCATGGCGCCTGGCCCTAACTATGAAAACAATTTTGAAGCTTTTTAAAAAAATTTTTTTTAGAGACAGAGTTTCACTTTGTCAACCTCAGTAGAGTGCTATGGCATCACAGCTCACAGCAACCTCCAGCTCTTGGGCTTAAGTGATTCTTTCGCCTCAGCCTCCCGAGTAGCTGGGACTACAGGCACCTGCCACAACATCTGGCTATCTTTTTGTTGCAGTTTTGCTGGGGCCGGGTTTGAACCTACCACCCTTGGTATATGGGGCCGGTGCTCTACTTAGAGCCTCAGGCGCTGCCCTTTAAAGCATATATTTAATATTATAAAACAGTAAAACAAGTTATTTGTTTAATTCTGCTAAGGCAAAAAAGTAGCTACATCCTTCAGGAAAACAAATGACAAGCTCCATGGCTGTAACCAAGTGATCTGGTCCCAGGCCAGGAGCTCTGTGCCAACATGGCCACCTCCCTAGACATGCAGTAAGCACAGAGGAAAGGTCACAGGGAACACATCACCCCATCCCCATGGCAATTCCACTGCAGTCTTCTGGAGCACCCACTGAGGGTCTTAGCTCTACCGGGTTCAACTTACCATTGCATGCATGACCCAGTAACCACTCTGACAAGCCCAAAGGGAAATCCTGGGTTCCTGCTATGCACAGACAGCCTGTCCAGTGTCCCAGACAGAGCTGGTGAGAAGCAGTCACACCCACACCCATAACACCTTGAGTTCACACCCATGTCCCAGCACTGCTTTGCCTGTCCTGAGAGTTCTATAAGGAACCACTACAACTGTGGTCTAAGAATGTGGCTATGAGTCACAGTCACACATGTGAAGCCCCAGGATATGCTTAAGCTGGTAATTGGCCAAAAGGCCTGGGCCCTTGAGGGTTATCCTCCTATTCTGCAGAAACACACAGCAGACAGGGTGTAGCGCTTCAGACTCCACGTGCCCAGGAAGCTCTCCTGTGGCTCTCTTGATAGCATCTAGGGACTTGCCTGGTAAAAAGGCACATGATGGGAGAGAGTTTTGGGTAACTGGAGGACAGGACAGCTTCTGGTGACATCACTGCCCATGGCTAAAGTGAAGCCCATCTGTTATTTGAGGGCCATGTGATCATCACTTTGGGTTTGGCAAAACCAACAGGGGCTAGCATAAGAGAGCAGTGGGCTGAGGGAGAGGCCAAATATTAAAATCAGGATTAATTCCCAGGAGTATCTAGAATGGAGATCTAGAATGGAGAACAGTTATTTGATTTCTTAGCCCCAAATCAGTTATAAAAGCAATAAGCTACAAGAGGTAGGGGTCACCAAGGCAGGTGGCAGGAGGGCCGCACAGGGTGTAAAGTGCTGGCTACACTGCGCATCAGCAGGGTCCCAGCAAGTTAGCGACATGATAGCCAAGAACAAAGTTCAATGGGAGGTATGGTGTCTCACCTGTTGCAAGGCTGGCAGATGTGGACGGTACAACCCCCAGGACTTGTGGGGCGCCGGGCTCACCCGTGGGTGCTGGGCAGGGAAGGGGCTGTGCCACTTGCCTCCTGTACTCAGGACACTGCCGGCACACGACATATGGCTGGCTGTGAGGAAAGCACAGAGCAGGGCTGAAGAAGCAGGGAAGACTGCACTCAAAAGCCCCTGACACAGCCATCGGTCTGTCCATCTCCCAGAGACAGTGCTACCCACAGTCTGCCTAAGCACCACCTACAGCTGCCAGTATGGGAGGGCAGCCCCTGTGCCATACTGTAGCCCACTCCTGGAAGAGAGTATGCTTCCCAGAATGACCAGTACAGGGTCCACCCCCATGCAGGGTGCTCTGTGTCCCCATTCCCCACAATCCAGGGTTCCCACTGGCAGGGCATATGACCCTGAGAGATAGGGTAGATTCCTGCACCTCCCAGGACACTGCACTCTCTCCCCTTGTTAACACCAGAGTATGGTGCCCCACAGCTGGAAGACGTCTCTTGCCCTCCAGGATCACCCAAGGCCATCATGAGCCCTACATCAGCCTTCCTGACCCGTGCTGCCCTGAATCACTTGTCTTTGGTGCATTTTACCAAAATCAAAGAAAAAAGGGTGGCACCTGTGGCTCAAAGGAGTAGGGCACCAGTCTCATATGCTGGAGGTGATGGGTTCAAACCCATCCCTGGCCAAAAACTGCAAAAAAAAAAAAAAAAAAAAATCTCAGAAAAAAAAAGAATTCATGGGAAAAAATACCCAAGACTCTTTCCTCTCAGTTCAAGGACATCTATCTATCCCTGACACCAATGCAAGAAGCCAATAAGGGTAAATCAGGAAGACCTCAGACAAAAATAAAAAAAAATGAAAAGACACCCAACTTCTGGGCGGTGCCTGTGGCTCAGTGAGTAGAGCGCTGACCCCATATATTGAAAGTGGCGGGTTTGAACCCAGCCCCGGCCAAACTGCAACAAAAAAATAGCCAGGCGTTGTGGTGGGTGCCTGTAGTCCCAGCTATTCGGGAGGCTAAGGGAAGAGAATGGCTTAAGCCAAGAGCTGGAGGTTGCTGTGAGCTGTGATGCCACAGCACTGTACCGAGGGCAACAAAATGAGACTCTGTCTCTGAAAAAAAGAAAGAAAGAAAAGACACACAACTTCAAAGAAAGAAATATAAATGAAAATGAAATGACTTTTTCTTTCTACTAAACTGGCAAAGGGAATCTTTTTTTTTGAGATGGAATCTTACTATGTCGCCCTTGGTAGAGTACTGTGGCATCACAGCTCACAGCAACTTCCAACTCCTGGGCATAAGTGATTCTCTTGCTTCAGCCACCCAAGTAGCTGGGACTAAAGGCGCCCGCCAAAATGCCCGGCTTTTTTTTTTTTTTTTGAGACAGAGTCTCACTCTGTTGCCCTTGGTAGAGTGCTTTGGCGTGACAGCTCACAGCAACCTCCAACTGCTGGGCTTAGGTGATTTTCTTGCCTCAGTCTCCCAAGTAGCTAGGACTACAGGTGCCCACCACAACACTCAGCTGTTTTTTGTTTGCACTTTGGCTGGGGCCGGGCTTGAATCCGCCACTCTCGGTATATGGGGCCAGTGCCCTGCCCACTGAACGACAGGCGCCACCCTGCCTGGCTATTCTTTTGGTGCAGTTGTCATTGTTGATTTTAGCTGGCTGGGGCCGGGTTCAAACCCGTCAGCCTCAGTGTATGTGGCCAGTGCCCTACCTACTGAACAAAAGGCACTGCCAGTAAACTGGCAAAGGGAATCCTTATGTGGACCTCACTAAATGACATTATAGTGTTTCTGACATGTAACTGGATATCAAACACACTGAAAGTCCAGCAGAGTCCAGTGTCTTGTTTTGCTCTTCCTTGCCCACTTACTTCTATATATGTCATCATGAAATGACTGGCTATGTATGCACAAACATTGCGGCCAGATTCAAAATGTCAGATACATCATAGATGCAGACGTGCCATATAATTCAATCTGCATAAAATATTGGTATATTACATCTATTTTGTAAAAAAATATACACATGAATACATATCTGAATAACCAGATGGGTATAATAAAACCTATTAAAACTGACTTTTTTTTTTTGTACAGAGTCTCACTTTATTGCCCCTGGCAGAGTGCCGTGGCATCACACAGCTCACAGCAACCTCCAACTCCTGGGCTTAGGCAATTCTCTTACCTCAGCCTCCCATGCAGCTGGGACTACAGGCGCCCACCGCAACGCCCGGCTATTTTTCTGTTTTGCAGTTCACCGAGGCCGGGATTGAACCCGCCACCTTTAGTATATGGGGCTAGCGCCCCACTCGATGAGCCACAGGTGCTGCCCTAAAACTGACTATTAAACTGACTTTTTAGTTTTCTTTTTTTCTTAGCCATCATCATATACCTTGGTACATTTTGTAAAAGGAAACAGTAATAAATTTTTTGGGTTTTTTTTTTTTTTTTTTTTGTAGAGACAGAGTCTCACTTTATCGCCCTGGGTAGAGTGCCGTGGCGTCACACTGCTCACAGCAACCTCCAGCTCTTGGGTTTAAGCGATTCTCTTGCCTCAGCCTCCCTAGTAGCTGGGA